>VMBQ01011257.1:0-12335 GCA_007657795.1 Dreissena rostriformis | reverse complement strand
TACAGGGGTTTTTCTGCCTATTTTGGGAAAAGGAGTCTGACCAAATTGGGAATTTTTTATCGACAAAATTGTCCATTTTGGGAATTTTTGCTTCGATAAAACGGCTCATTTTGGGAAAACATTGTGAATTTATCATGCTTAAATAAGTCAATGGTTTAACAAATAAATTTGTTTTTATTTGTTATTTTGTCATCTTTATATATACACTTGCAATATTGGGCATGTTCAACGTTTATTCATTTCATATTTGAATGTATTTGATGAAGACTGAACTTTATCTGAGTCACTAAAGGCTTTATTACATCGCGGATGAAGGGAAGTCACTGTTTCGATATAAATTATGTTTTTTTCTTTTTACGATTTAAAAAAAAAAAAAAAAAATGTTTTTTTTTTTGGAATTGGGAAATATGTAATCAAGATTCGATTGGGAACGGGTCCGTTTGCTTTGGGAATGCCTCCGTTTTCGGGAGGCGCAGACAGTGCTGAAAAACCCCTGAATATCATCTAAAAATGCCAACTATTTATCGCGATACAAAGTCTTGAACATCAAAGTGATCCGCTATGGGTAATGATCCAGTAATGGTAACTTGACTGTACTTTTTCTGCTGATTTTACAGCCGTTATTCCGTCATAAACCCAATTTCAAAAAAAGTATATTTCTGCAAAACTCAATCCCATGAATCCCAATTGATGATGTGGTAATAAAAGGTAGACATGAAGAGTTTTGATTTTTTATATCCATTTAACTGATCTGTTTATGCTAAGGATCTGCTTTATGTAAGTTCAATTGTCTATAATTTATCATTGTTCTAAAGTTTATAAATTTAACAATATCTTTCCATATAATAATTTATAGCTTATTTACTGTGTGATATCACGGGGTGTAACGTTGGGGAATGAACTATCACCAACGGCTTTAGCGTCACTGTATGGTCAGCGATTTTTTTCCTTCTTTATAAAGTACCGGTAAATGGCACTTTCCCAATTANCCTGAAAACAGAGGCATTCCCAAAGCAAACGGACCCGTTCCCAATCGAATCTTGGTTAAATATTTCCCTATTAAAAAAAAATAAAAAAATCAAAATCGTAAAAAGTAACATAATTTATATTGAAAAAATTACTTCCCTTCATCCGCGACGTAATAAAACCTTTAGCAACTCAGATAAAGTTCAGTCTTCATCAAATACATTCAAATATGAAATGAATAAACGTTGAACATGCCCAATATTGCATGTGTATATATAAAGAAAACAAAATAACAAATAAAAACACATTAATTTGTTAAACCACCGACTTATTTAAGCATGATAAATTCACAATGCTTTCCCAAAATGACCCGTTTCATCGAAGCAAAAATTCCCAAAATGGACAATTTTGTCGATAAAAAATTGCCAGTTTGGTCAGACTCCTTTTCCCAAAATAGGCAGAAAAACCCCTGGGAATAAACTGCCACTTCGTCCCTTTATCTGTCAATGCTGCTTGAACGGTGGGTGAGCTACATAGGCGTTTTATATGTGTAGCTGCTGTGTGGAACGTTGTTGCGTTGTCGGAAATCATAAGGTGCGGTAACGACCGTCTGCTCACAAAACGTCTGAATGCAAGCAGGAAGGAGTCTTCTGTCAGATCAGGAACGATCTTGAGGTGGACAGCGCGTGTATAAGTCCACGTGAATAGACAAATGTACACTTTCTGCTGCTGTCCTCGATCCGTCGTCACATGTAAAGCGCCGCTGTAATCAACACAAGTAACTGTAAAGGGTCGTGCATCTGTGACTCTGAACGCCGGAAGTGGAGGTCGAACCGTCGCAGTGTATGAGTTCCCCGTTATTTTTCTACAGTTCACACAATGATGAATGATGTTTCCAATGCTCTGTCGAATAGATGGTATCCAAAACTTCTGGTGTAGAAGAGTGGGGTATACCAGCATGGAGCTGTCTGATGTTCGCGTCGTTTATGATGAGCCTTGTTAAATGGGCTTTCGGTGGCAGCAGCAACGGAAACTTCAGATTTGCAAGTCGCAGCCCTCGTAGGTACTTCAAACTTTTGCTAGACTGCCGACAGCGGTTGATTATGGGTTTCGTTATAACAGGAACGATAAGTACCTGAATGGGAATCTTACATCCATCTGTTGCCAAAATGTTGATGGTTGCTGTGTCAAGACGTCTGATTCTGTGTGCGGGATCTCTAAAAGATGATAAATCGATGATGTCAATTCCGTCACGTAACTGCAGCTTGTCGGCTAACTTCAGCGTAATGAATGATCGCTGCCCACCTTCGTCCACGAGTATATTGGCTTCAGCGTTTCGGCCGCAGGCGCACACAGGTGAGACTGCTGTTTTCAGCAGAACATCTTAGTGGGCTGTCAATGACGACGAGTGTTATATGGCTGCTCCCTCTCTGTTACTCCATGTATGACCATGGTGACTGCTAGAACGATTCTGTGAAGTCTTAGAGGTTTTATTTCTTTCACAATGCGATTATTCCTGTGACCATTCACATATGAATGAATGATGTTTGCATTTACATTTGCGACAGCGAAATCTTGATGGGCAGTTTACAGCTTGATGTAATTTGCTCAGCAATTAAAACAAAGTCCTTTCTTCTTGACGATGGAAATGCGCACTGAAATGTCACTTACTGTTTTGCATTCACCCAGATGGGCTCTCTCACAGAATACGCACAACTTCTCGACTTCCTTCTGGAACTTTGACGACTTCCTGTTGTAAGTCGTCTCCTTCCGTGCCCCAGTGTGAAACAATGCAGTGGGTATCAGGTCTGTTTGGTCGTTGTGTGTGTCCCCTGTGTCCATGATGTCGATCTCCCGATAAATTGCGCGTCGAAGATCGCTCAATTTCCAACTTCCGGTCCCGTGATCTCTGGCTAAATTCCTTTTCGTGTCTGGCGGTAGTCTCTGTAGAATGACGGGAACGAGGAGAGTGCCGTAATTCTCTTGCGATTCTCCTAGCGATTCCAGACCACGCAGATTGTAGACCACACACAAAGACGGGACACCAATCACACTAGTTAGCAATATGGGTAGAAGACCAATATACAAGATGTTAATTTAAGGAAAGTACCAAATAAGAGAAGACTTCAACACAGTCTGCAAAATTAACCCATCGCCTGATTGCCAATGAGATGAAATCTCTGCTCTGGCAATAGAAAAATTGAATATAGATCGCCTGAATTGCGATGAAAAAAAAAACACACAAACAAAAATAAACCAATAAATAATTACGCATTTCAGGTGTTAATTCTTACAATGACACTGCTTGGTTACTTCCCTTAGTTTTCTATCATTTGTGATCTCCCTTAGATGTTATAGAGTGTAAAGTCTGACTCGCATATTTAAAATGTTGTAATACTTTTGGTAAACTGAACTTGCATTCTACGCCGAAAAATGAAATAAGAGTGCGAGGGTTTTTATAAAGTAAGTAAAACAGTTGAATGTGTGTTATTATTAGCTTTTAAATTACAAAATAACCGTAACAGTGCTTATCATTCATATGATTAGAATCGATACCCATGAGCACCAGCTTTGTATTTTTACTGGTAAATACTTGCTGCTGAGAATAACACTTTTATTGTTCTGCTTAATCTTCTCTCCATGCAGAGTTGTCGTTCCTTTCTCTCACATACATATATTAATTTTGATCCAGCTATGCTGGTCACAGTCAAATTTCTGCGCGGAGGTTGGCTAAGGTCAACAATTTTTAAACTGAAAGCTCTGATGTCTAGTTCTGTCCCTGTCCTTTCATAATAATGTCACTGTAAATTAATTCATTTTTTTATGGCTATGAAAGATTTACTCTGGCTATGACATTTCCAAAGTTTCATAGCCACATTAGCTATGAAGACAAAAAAAGTTAGTTTTGCAGACTGTCAACAGTGTCATTTTGTTATACAAATTATGCGTAAACATTAATAAAATGCATCAGAATGACAAACCGTTGGTTATTACCTCAATAAATAACAATAAGCTATACATAAATTTAAATCTAACATGATTTTTAATATATAACCTGCCTGTTTTCCACAAAACAATATGTTAATGTGTTTTTATGATGTCAACACACCAAAACAATCATAAATAATGTATGGTTCATTTACATTATTCATGAAAATTACATTGAATTAAAATATTATTGCTTATAATCAAAATTTAATACCAAATTAACAATACAAAATCACATTTCGGAACTTATATATGAAAATTTTACTACTAATGTGGTTTAACTTCGCTGAATGCAGAAATGATATGTTTGTCACACGTATCCTAAGTGGAAATGATAGCATTGAAGACAAAATGGTTTTTAGAGTGTATTCATATACAAATTTTTTATTGGCATCTACCAAAAATGTTATAAAACATGCACTTTTTATGCCCCCGGTAGGGTGGCATATAGCAGTTGAACTTTCAGTCCGTCTGTCCGTCCATCCAAAAACTTTAATGTTGGCCATAACTTTTGCAATATTGTAGATAGCAACTTGATATTTGGCATGCATGTGTATCTCATGGAGCTGCACATTTTGAGTGGTGAAAGGTGAAGGTCAAGGTCATCCTTCAAGGTCAACGGTCAAAAAATACAATCCAAGGGAAGTACAGTACAGGCACCGCGTACTTAAACAAAAACGCCTGTCCGCGGTGGTAACTTTTCGCTACTGGTGACATTTCGCGGGCGGGCCGACACGCTACTGACCGCGGTGTTCGGCAAACACCCAAAATCGCCGCGATTGCACGCTATCGTTAATGGAAACACCTGTGATCACTGCGATGCCGCGCAGCCACCATAAAAAACCTGTCTGCGAGGGTCAATCACGCGTTTTAAAATTAGAAATTCACTACGAAACTTTTAATCTAAATTTAAAGATGCCAATGTTGTCTGCGCTGCAAAGTTTTTTTGTTTTTTTTAATAAATTAACCCACGCCAATTTTCGCGCACTTTTTATGAGAACCATGAAAATGTCATGGGCATATACATGTTATTATGTGTGGCTAACAGAACATGAACTGTACACAATGCGCGCACTAGGCGTCAGGTGATTTACGATTCTTGGAATATACCTGTCCTGATTGGGTGCTTATTTCATCAAATCTTCAAATAGAACCATATGCCGAATTCATTTGATAGTTTAGAGATATGGCGAACGTTTGTGATTTTTGCATTTCTATCACACTTTTATAGTCAATATTTACCAGAATTTGCATTTCAAAATGGAAATCAGAAATATACGGGATTATTGGGTAATGGATAGAGACGGGAATTTTCGCATGTATTCGGTAATCGATTGTAATTGTTCGTAATCGTTTATTAATTAATTAAAGACACCAAATGACACTTATAGCATTCAAACGCTCGGTAGATTCTTTCTGCAAATTGGTACCGACGTGCCCCAAAAAGAAAAAAAATGCTTAATTTATTCATTATCACTTTTTAATGAAAGGGATCAATACAATAGGTTTATTTTCAATTATTGTATTTTTATCAAACACGATGAACACCGCGGTACATATAATGGGTCCGCGGTGTTCGCCTTATGGCAAACGGCCCCCACGACATTTGATCCGAACACCCATTGCGGGGTTCATTTTGGTAGGCGAACACAGTGAGATGAACACCGCGGCGAGTGGCGTTTGTTAAAGTACGCGGTGCCTGTACTGTAATAAGCTTTAAAAGGGAGATAATTTCTAAACCTGCCAAATGATATATTGAAATTTGATTTCAAAGCGGCGCAATAGGGGGCATTGTGTTTCTGACAAACACATCTCTGGTTTCATTTATTTTTCTGGAATTAATTGGTTTTTGTTGATCTCAGTTATGGGAATATCGATATAAACGTCACAATGGTCCAGTTTATGTTCATGCTTTTGTCCACTTTGTCTGAATTGTAACTTGGTCATTCATCATGCAATTTAAAAGTAAATAACCACAAACGGTAAACATCATCACAATATGTTGGGTGTAACACACGCCTCTCTGCCTCAAAGGTCAAGGCAAAACTTAGAGGTCAAAGTTCAAATTTTGCCAGGGAACAGCTTGTTTCATTGCGCAATTTAAAAATAACTTACCACAAATGACCACCATGAGATGACGTCGTGTCAATTTAAATAAGTCTCCCTACCTTAAATGTCAAGGTCAAACTAAGACGTCAAAGGTTTAATTTGGCCATAAAAAAGTTTTTTCAGACTTTTACTTTATCATTCATCATGCAATTTTTAAATAATTTTTTCTTCATATGGAAAGATGTGTCACTTCTTGGACCAATGTCTGTTTTTATTTTGACCTTGCAGTCAAGGATAACCCATGAAAGTGCAAGCACTTATTTCCAATGGGGTCCTTTGTTTTTGCTGTAGAGACAGCGGGTATAAGAGACAGTTTTTGAGATACAAGGAATCCGGGTGCGATACCCAAGCTCTTTGCGAATAGATCCCTTGGTTCTTTTACTTGCTCAGTGTATAGCACCAATACACGCGAGAATTACCTGGGTTTCATACCAGTACATCTCTAGTTGGGTGGGAAACACTTGAAGCATTTCTGAAATTTCCAGTGCCCCGGCCAGGGATTGAACCCACGACCGCTGGAATGGTAGCCCAGTGTTTTACCACTCGACTACCGACCACCTGAAAAGGTCCCTTTAAAAGCCAAAGGGCAAACATGTGCATAGTTTAGCTTGTTATTAATTATACTGATTATTCGCGATGGGCTCGACATGTTTCCCACTTACCTGCTTTATCACATTTGTGTCAATTTGATATTCCAGACGTTCCAATTGTTGTCCTGATCATCACTGACGGACAATCGAATGTCAACCACGAACTTACCATCCCAGAAGCAAGAATGTTGAAGGTAAGAGAAAACAATTGCTCCTTTGGAGACCCTTATATCAACAATTGAGCCTCATTATCGGAAAACAGGGTTTAATGCAAGTGCGTGGAGTGTCATCCCAGATTAGCCTGCACAGTCCACACAGTCCAAGTATGGAAAACACTTTCCACCTTTACCTTTACCTTAACTGGATTTTCTCAAGATGAAACTTCCTTTAAATAGTGGGCATATAGAACTTAGCACTCTCATTCGTTTTCCGGTCGCCATTTTGACACGTTGAAAACAAAGTTTNCTAATCTGGGATGACACTTTTGGCACATAAATTAAGCCCTGTTTTCCCAGATTGTGTGAGCAGGAGTCTAGCAATAATGCAAGTTTAAAATATGCTGATTATTTGGAGGGAACATAAAAGCCTTTCAAGAATGAGGCAAGTCTTAGAAGTTGTATCTACTTAACAAAAACGCGCTTAATGCATGTGTGTAATGTGTCGTTCCAGATTAGCCAGTGCAGTCTGCTCAGACTATTCAAGGATAACACTTTCCGTTTTATGGAATTTTTCGTCTGATGAAAGTCTCTTCTTAACAAAAATCCACTGTAGGCTGAAATGGTCTATGATCTTCTTATCTGGGATGACACTTTACGCACATAAATTAAGCCCTGTTTTCCCAGATTGTGTGAGCAGGAGTCTAGCAATAATGCAAGTTTAAAATATGCTGATTATTTGGAGGAAACTTAGAAGCCTTTCAAGAATGAGGCAAGTCTTAGAATTTGTATCTACTTAACATACAGATTTAAAAAGGTCGCCATGGCGTTACTCATATGGTGCTCACCAAGCGATTAAGAGGTTACGGACTTGATCCTCCCTGTCGTAGAGTTCTTAAGGTCTGCCCAAAAGACACCAAGTACTTGTTCTACCCAGAAAACGGACTCAAACGTGTTTCAATAAGCCTTAAAGCTTTTGATGCAATTGAGCTAAAATAAATAGGTTTTAACTAAACAAATGCATTGTCTTTGCTCTAGAGCGCTGGAGTATCCATCATCATGCTTGCTGTGGGATTCACATCAGAGACCAGCGAACTTGTCGGTATCACTTTGGAGCCTGTCCAAAAGAATCTGATTTACACGAAGAACTATGAGTCTCTTGGGAAACTGAAGGAACAACTGATCTCGCCACTTTGCACGGGTATGTTAATTTATTTAATTTTTTATTGTTTACTATCATATTATTAAAATAATGTGTTGATACTAAAGTGATTTAGTTGTTATATGATGGTTTTACCCTTCCCGCTCAGAATCATAGTGAAAATGGCAATATTCCACAAGCATTAAACCAGAACAGCCTGCAAGTTGCTGCTCATCAGTATCTTAGGGTTGAAAATGAAGCTTTTAAAACTTAAATCTAACAAGAAAGGTCTTAAATTTCATTTGATTTATTGAGGGACTAAAACATGTCAAAGTGGGTATTTGACAATTGTAACAATAATTTGTGTCACCCTAGTAATCAGGAGGCCCAGGGTTTGATCCCCATTCTTGGAGCATTATTAAGGGTTTTCTGTTAAAAACAACAAGCACTGGTTCTACTTAGAAAACGGACTCAAGAGTGTGTCAATAAGCCTTAGGCTTTTGATGCCATGATCTATCTAAAATTGACAGGTTTAAATATATGAGCCTCGCTCTGGGAAAACTGGGCTTAATCCATGTGCGTAAACTGTCATCCCAGATTAGCCTTTGTAGTCTGCACAGGCTTATCAGGGACGACACTTTCCACTTTAATGGTATTTTTTATTACAGGAAGTCTCTTCTTAGCAAAAATCCGGTTTTAGAGGAAAGTGCCATCCCTGATTAACCTGTGTGCACTGCACAGGCTAATCTGGAACTACACTTTATGCACATGTACTGAGCTTAGTTTTCCCAGAATTCTGCTTATATTAATGTGCCCCCTTTCAGATTCCAACCTGTGCAGTCGAAGCCCTGGCGCAAGAGGCGTGTGCTTAGACGGCATCCGCTCGTATGTATGCCAATGCCCGGATGGCTTGTATGGCGTACATTGTGAAAAGCGTAAGTATTGTTATTGCTTATGAGTTTTAAGTAACTAAGTTTGTTCAAAGAACAAATTGTGAAAAGCTTAAGTATTGTTCTTGCTTATTAGTAATAAGT
Organism: Dreissena rostriformis; assembly: GCA_007657795.1. Lineage (NCBI taxonomy): Eukaryota > Metazoa > Mollusca > Bivalvia > Myida > Dreissenidae > Dreissena > Dreissena rostriformis. Next base: position 3,352 of record VMBQ01011257.1, on the reverse strand, counting down.
TACTTAAAGTTTGTTAAAAGAATATTGATCTTATTGGCATATCCAAACAATATTGTGAAAAGTGCAAGTATTGTCGCATATCATGAATAAAACATTATATATGTCTTCAAACAGCTATCTCCACCTAAATTGCTTGACAGATTTTGATGAAACTTCAGTGGAATGTAGCTTGAGTGTTCCTCTATCAAAGTTGCTCAATTTGGATCATCCCTATTGGTATCAATCTTCGCGAGCGATACGAGTTGGATAACATCGCAGAGAAACAGGAAATCAACGTGATCGAAATCAGAGACGAAATCAGTCTCCTACAAAGCACCGATGTTATTCTGGAAACTCTACGCAAAGGTAGGTTTTTTATGGAGGATATTTTTATGTCCCCCAGTCTATACTGGGTGACATATTGTTTTTGCCCTGTCTGTTTGTTGGTTTGTTGGTTTGCGCAAACTTTAACATTGGCCATAACTTTTGCAATATTGAAGATAGCAACTTCATATTTGGCATGCATTTGTATCTCATGGAGCTGCACATTTTGAGTGACAAAAGGTCAAGGTCATCCTTTAAGGTCAAAGGTCAAATATATGCGTCAAAATTGCTCAAAAGGGGACATAGTGTTTCACAAACACATATTGTTTGGTTTTGGTTTATATCGAGTTTGTTTAAGTTATATTTAATATAATTTGATTGCATGGTCATCTGGGGTCAAAAACTAGGTCACTACGTCAAATAATAGAAAAACCTTGTGTAGACAATAGAGGTCACAGTTTTCATCCAATCTTTATGAAATTTGGTCAGAATGTTTATCTTGATAAAATCTGGATTGGGATTGTATTTGGGTCATCTAGGGTCAAAATCTAGGTCACTAGGTCAAAGTTTAAAAAAAAACTTGTGTAGACAGTAGAGGTCACAGTTTTCATCCAATCTTAATAAAATTTAGGTCGTCTGGGGTCAAAAACTAGGTCACTAGGTCAAATCATATAAAAACCTTGTGTAGACAATAGAGGTCACAGTTACCCTCAGATCTTTATGAAACTTTGTCAGAATGTTTATCTTGATGACATCTGGATTGGGATTGTATTTGGGTCATCTGGGATCAGAAACTAGGTCACTAGGTCAAATCATAGAAAAACCTTGTGTAGACAATAGAGGTCAGAATGTTAATCTTGATGAAATCTGGGTTGGGATTGTATTTAGGTCGTCTGGGGTCAAAAACTAGGTCACTAGGTCAAATCATAGAAAAACCTTGTGTAGACAATAGAGGTCACAGTTTCCCTCAGATTTTTATGAAACTTTGTCAGAATGTTTATCTTGATGACATCTTGATTGGGATTGTATTTGGGTCATCTGGGGTCAGAAACTAGGTCACGAGGTTAAATCATAGAAAAACCTTGTGAAGACAATAGAGGTCATAGATTTCATCTGATTTTAATGAAATATGGTCAGAATGTTGATAATATCTGATTTTGGATCGTATATGGGTCATCTGGGGTCAAAAATTAGGTCACCGGGTCAAGTCAAGTAAAAGGTGAGCGATTCAGGGCCATCATGGCCCTCTTGTTTAAATAAAGCCAATAGGGAAATATGAGGTGCGTCATGCAAAAATGGGTCTATTGGCTATGTGACCTTGTCACTCGAAGAAGGCCATCCGCTCCGCAATTGCTGGATTAAGGTATGCGTGGTTATAGGCTCATTTTCGTGAAGCCTCTATGGGAAATATTAAATATTTGCATTAATCTTAATTATAAGACTTCTTAAAATAATTTAAAAAAAAAATACACATGAGCCTCGCCCAGGGAAAACTGGTTTTAATGTGTGTGCCTGAAGTTTCCCGCCAGATTAGCCTGTGCAGTCATGATAGGCTTATCAGGGACAACACTTTCCGCTTTCAGGGAATTGTTGGGTTCTGAAAAAAAATCCAGTCTAGGCAGAAAGTGTCATCCCTAATCAGCCTATGTGGACTTCACAAGCTAATCTGGGGCAACACTTTACACATATGTATTAAGCACCCTTTTCCGAAAGCACAGCTCATATAATAAATAACATATATCCAAAATTGTTGCCCCTCTCACCAGGGTTAACAGAGGGGACCCTTAGGACGTCTCATATGTATTATTTATTATATTATTTTCATAAGTCAAATAAATGAGATGCATTAAGCCCCCTTTTCCCATTACAAGGCTCATATATTATATAACAAGTATCTGAGAAGATGGGGCTCAATGCATGTGCTTAAAGTTTCATCACAGATTAGCCTGTGCAGTCTTCACAGGATAATTATGGACCTCATTGGCTGCCCAAACAAGATTTTTGCCAAGAAAGAAACTTCCTTGAAAAATAAAAACCATACAAGCAGAAAGTTTCATCCCTAATAAAATAGTGCAGACTGCACAAGCTAATCTTGGACAACACTACGCAAATGGATTAAGCACCATTTGCCACAAGTGCAGCTTATTTAATATATATCATGTATCAAAATTGTTTCCCCTCACACCAGAGTATAAAAAATACCATAAAAGCAGAAAGTGTCAAACCAAATTACCCATTGCGAACTTATTTGTTGCCCCTCTCTCCAGAGTACACAGAGGGGACCCAGAGCCCGCCCAAGCCCTCGCCAAGGCCGCATTCCTCATCTTCAAGGGCCGCGGTGAGAGCAGGGAGAAGCCTGAATACATGATCCTGATCACCAAGAGCATGAGAGAGGAGGAGAAGATACTGACCGAGGCCAACAAGCTCAAAATTGATGGCACCAGAATACTGGGCGTTGGTATGTAAATTTTGCTTCTAAGCGAGAAAGGTTTGAAGATCGACCGCACCCGAATCCTGGGCGTTGGTAGGTTGTGTCTTTTGTTTATTGGTCTTAATTTAGTTTAAATCTTTTTATTGAAGTGTGATTGCATCTAAAGCATTAGACTTTTTGAAATGCTGTTGAGTCTGTTTCCTGGGAAGAACCATACTTGAGGTTGGAAGAATACATCCGATGAGTACAAGGCTGTTTTTTTTCTTCTTAGAGGATGGCCATTTTTTACAATTTTCAGAAGTTTGCAACTCAAATTTTCACAAATTTAAAAAAGTGTGCGACTCAAATTTTCACAATTTACAAAAGTTTGTGACTCTTTCTTTAACAATTTAAACAAGTTTGTAACTATTTTTTCACAATTTTGAAAAGTTTGCAACTCATTTTTTTCACAAATTGAGGGGCCAAAGGCCTTGAGAGTCGTGAGCAAATGGTAAACAAAGCATGAAATACTGACTTAAGTATATCAACGAGACATCAAATTTTCTATTCGGTCATTTAGAACATTTCAACACATTCTCCAACCCTTAGGTATGGATGGATCTTAGGAGCATGAACAAA
>VMBQ01011256.1:10466-22047 GCA_007657795.1 Dreissena rostriformis | reverse complement strand
GGGGGGTACTTAAACAAATAGACCATGCCGAACGCGATAGTTTAAAATATATAGTAAAGCACCTGGGTGCAAACTTTGATTGCGAGGGAGCCGAGATGCGATTTGAAGTGTTTCAAAACCCTTGTAATGAACACTTCAAGCAATGTATCAGAACTTCGTGTACATAACAACATCATTAGGAATAAGTAGCAACAATCAAGATTAAAAGTGGTATAGCAATTACGAGAACTCACAATCACTGGGAATGGCAAGTTTAGAAAACGGACACCTGATATTGCACTTTCACTACAACCTTATGTATGTCGTATTTCTTTTTTTAGTCTATTAGAACACACTATTTTGTTTTAATTTATTACCATGAAACAATATACATGTATTAACATATTATTTTGTATAAGTTCATGGTAGTTCAGTGTATTCGAGCATACTGTTAATAAGCCAGTGGTCGTCAGTGCAAACAAAAGCACTTACGATTTAAACCCGCAGTATTTGTGCACGAATATATTATGCTTTTCAATTTTTATATTAACAAACTTTTTGTAAGTTTTTTAAACATATACGTCTTTATCATAATTCACTTTGTTCATCTTATTATGTACATTCAACAAATATATTTTACTAATGAACATTTCGGACTGAAGTAAAAACGAACGAAATATGGAGGCAAAAGACGCTCACCTAAGCCCCAAATAAACTGAATTTTTCCGAGCTCGTATACTTTCTCACTAAAGCTATATAAAGGAAAACTGCAACTTCACGCCAAGCAGCCTTTCAAAAAAAAGAACCATTTTCGAACTCGGCCCAGTTATCATTAGAAGAAATGTTATGAGCATGCTGTATGATAATAAGGCAACATGCTGTGTCCACAAGGTTTCACTATAGTCATTTAAGGAAAACTGCCCCGTCCCCTAGCAACCATGGTTTTTCAATTGACTGGAGTCATTTTTACATTCAGCTAAGATATCATTATAACACATGTTTAGATCGAGTTTCACGAACATAGAACAGAACTGTGTACTAGTATTCTAGGGTGTTGACATGGTTTCACAAAAGCCATATACAGAAAACTGCCCTCAGCCCTGCTGGCAATGTTTTCCAACTTACCAGAATCATTTTCAAACTCGGCTAAGAAATAAAAAAAATGTTTTGAGCACGTTTTATGATGATTGGGCCAACAATTGTGTCTTCTAGAGTATTCACGCAGTTTCATTATAGTCATATAAAGGAAACTCCCCAGCTCCCTGGCGGCCATGTTTTTCAACGGACCAAAACCATTTTCGGTGTCGGCTGAGGTGTCATAAGAACACATATTATGAGCTATTTTCATGAAGGTTGGGGACACATGTTACTTTCGTTGTTCACATGGCTTTAGTAAATAATGGAGGACAATTTCCGCCTTAACTGTATTTTCACGTATATAGTACAGTTTACAATATAGCAAAACTAGTTTAAGGAAAACTACCGCATCCTATGGCGGCAATGTTTTTCAACGGACCAGAACAAGTTTAACAGATCGGAACTATTCACTCAGCTGAGTTTCATCAAGATTGGACAAAATAATCATGTGCCTTCTATCGGTTCACAAGGTTTTGTTACAGCCACATAAGTTAAACTATCCCGCCAACTGGTGGCCATGTTTTTCAACGGACCGGACTCATTTTAGAACAAATGTTCTGAGCAAGCTTCATCATGATTGGGCAGATTTGACTTCTAGAGTGTTCCCAACCTTTGTATTTAAGTCCAATTAGTTTTTTTATTCCCACGTGACCCAGCTGCGATGTCGACCGAGATGTCATTGGATTAAACGTTCTGACCAAGTATACAAAGTGAAACTGCAGATGCGCCAGCAAGAGAGAAGCCTTATTATAAAATGTGGTCCTTTGTTTACGGCAAGGACAAAAATGACAAACGGGGCACAAAACAAATGTGTATGACTCAAAGGTACACACAAAAACTCTTAACGGATAAAACCCCTTAACACTCGGGCCAGAATTCTTCATAAATCATTTAAGTGTAAACAAGAATGTACCACATAACATTACGATTCCATTTTATTACCATTTATTTTCTAAATGTTGTTATAAAAACCAGAGCACAGGAACGGTTACTTTATCTGGCACTATGAAATGAAACTATCACGAGTATCAACTACATCTTGTCTTTATTAAAACGCGTTTGAGACATAGAATCATATACTTTAAGTTTAACATCCCGATCATCGTTTTGAAATTCAGGACCACGCCGCAACAAGGTTGCGCGAAGCCAAATTACAAAGCCTGGTTGTGTATGTCTATTTAAAATTGTTTCAAATACCAAAATTAGTACAGCCAATAACAATAAAAATATGATTTAGCAACAAAACGAGATTCATAATATAACAATTATTTAATCCAGAAATATCCAAATGACCTATATCAGTAAGAAAAAAATAATATATTCAGGAAGATTGTGCAATAAATGTGGCCTCTAGATCGACATAGATCTATCTTTGCTTTAAAAAAAAGATCCAATTACCACACATTTTGTATTCCGCAGATATGTTTAATGAGAATACATCACGTGTTTTGCATTTTGTTGCCAAAAACTATTTCTTTGATTTGACATGTTTCGTTGTGTTTACCACAATCCTGCCAAACGATTGTGAAATAACGACAAAATATAACGAATGACTTGTTTTATATATAAGCAAAGACATTGCACAGTTGTACTCACCACACAGTACTAAGATCTACTCTTTTCTAAATGAAATTTGAGAAAAGTAACTCTTTAAATTATCCCGGCAAGAAAACATTCATCCATGTCACAAAACGCTTGCTAAGTGAGCAAAGTTTTGATCGTGTGTGCAAAACGCGGATTTTTGGTGAATATGTTGATTTCAGAGTAATTTTGATACATTTAGATAATGCAGATCTTTGAAATAGTGTAATTAGTAGCATAAACAAGCCTTTGTATATATATATAACTCTCTTTGTCAAGGTGTGGGTTATCGAAAACGGACACGCCCGCGTTTAGAGCTGCGATAAATTTGTTATCAAGGGAGGAAGTACAGACATACAAGTTATAGTGGAACCCTAAGTGACCTCCCCTGTTTTACCACGCATCGCGTGTTTTTTGGAGTGTCGGCAATTTCAGTTATTATGGTTTAAAACTCGCTGAGTAGATCTACAGATTGTATGTACATATTAAATTGTACGTGTTTTATTTTATTTTTGTGCTGGACTGTAATTTATTGAGATATAAAATCACTTTCTTTGAATATGTGCCGACAAGAGATCGTTTTTAGATTGCAAACTCATTCTGAGAACTGAAACGGCAAATTTCGTACTCACAGAGCAATACGATAACATTTAAATAATTTAAAACATGCTTTTAATTTACTTTATAATATTAGACGAGACTTCGTTCAATTTGTTCGCCCCATACAAGTTGAGCCTCGCCAATACAGCTCGAAATTCGCCTTATATGAGAAAAAGGCGGCCAATATGGAACAACACGGCCAATACGGGAAAAGGTCGGCCAATACGAGATTCAGTCAATCAGAAACCAGAAAAAAACTCGGCCTTATATGAGAATCTTACAATAGTGGCAGTTTGATTCCTCCGCAGATATGTGTCGCGTTCTGAGAAAAATCGGGCAAAATGCATGTGCGTAAAGTGTCGTCCCAGATTAGCCTGTGCAGTCTGCACAGGCAAATCAGGGACGACGCTTTCCGCCTTAAGTGGATTTTTGCTAAGAAGAGACTTCATTAAAACGAAAAATATGATAATATTATAAAGATAATTTATAAAATTGTCATTAATTAGTTTAATTCATATTGGCTTTGTTATTGAGCTTCAGACAGCCGTATTGGCATTCGGCCTGCGGCCTTCAGCTCAATAACAAAGCCAATATGAATTCAACTAATTAATAACATTATATTATTAAATAAAATTTATATTTTTACAGTGATTCCATAATGACATTCATCACAATCTTCATGTTGTTTAGTCTTTTGGTTTGTATATAGACTATTGCAAAGTAACATAAGATTTAGATTACGCTAAGTTAGTAAGTAACACAATTATTTCGTCACGGTCGCACGGGGCGCCTGAAAGTCGCGTTGCATACTCTGTCTAATGGGTTATCCTGGACTAACTGCTTGTAATGATGTAATATGTTCTGATGTATATATGCTGTTTAATGCCCACAAGTCCCTTTAATAAACAATTAACTTACTGTTCTTACTGTTGAAAATAACCACTTTGGGCTGAAACTTTTCATTGATTCGAAAAAAAACTTCTCTGGAATAACAAGAAATGTTTGTAAAACATGTTTGCCCCCGACATAAGCAAAGTCGTCCCTTTGACATTTGATTTGAAAATTATTAGAGATCATAATTCGTAATGAATAACCAGCATGCTTTGATTGTAAGCATATTATAAATAGTGTGTAAACAATTGTAATGCGACAAGCCCATGTGACCTTGACTTCAAAATCAATAGTACATTCTTTCCTCCCAAGTAACCAGCATACCACTTTAGATTATTACAAGTCAAAGCGTTAATGATACAAGCCCATGCAGCCATGCAATATCTTGGTATCAGCTCATGTGGCCTTTGACCTGATGACCTCAAAATCAAAATGCGTGTTCTTTTCCTCCCATGTGACCAATATCATGTGTGAATATACTGATTTGCATGATCGCAGGTCAAAGGGTTCTAAAAAAAATTATAGTGCCGAAAAGGATTTCCTTTTACAACCCCATGTGAACTTAACCTTTGACCTGGTGACTTCAAAATGAATAGGCGTCTTCCGTCTTCCCTATCCCCTCCAACAAAAAAACACTACCAATTTGCATGATTGTATGTCATAGCATTCTCAAGATATCATAGAATCCAACTTTCTGTGAAAAGCCCCCATGCCATTGACCTTTGGCCTAAAAATTGATTTTTCTTCCTTTTCTCCAAAGTACCCATCACGCCAATTCGCATGTTTATAGATCAAGGTCTTCTCTATATATCGCGTGAACAACTAATGGTCTACAGACCGAGCGAAGCACAGGTGTAAAGGAATATATCCTGCTTCTATGAATTATTGTGTTTTTATTGCTTGTTTTGTATTTTTTCTCCAGCTGTTGAACCCAAAAGGCAAACAGGCAATTGTAGTGTGATCACAATCATGAGGAATCCAATGATCAGAGCATTAAAGGCCCCGCTTATAATAATTTTAAATACATGAGCGCCTAAAGGCCCTAAGTCGTTCACCTCAGAAATGTAGAAACTAACCTGTTATGTGAAGATTTTGTGATGTTTGTGTAATAACTGACTTTTATCTAGGTTTTTTATCCTGTATGACAAAGACTTTATGTGATAGACAATTTTAGAAGACATTTAAGTGTTTGCTACCAAAACAAAACAAGAACCCCCTCAAGTGGGGCTAATTTTGACCGCAGGGGCATTTTAAAAATAAACTTAGTAGAGGACCACAGTACTATGTTGCACAACCAATATTTAACCCCTGACCCTTGCCGTTTCAGATAAGAATTTTATAACTATACAAGTCAACATAAATCCGGTGACCTCTGGGGTGTGTGGGGTAGTTTTGACCCCAGGCGCATGATATCCTCACTGCATAAATTATCAATAGAAATCTTTGTTAAAAGTGATTAAATAAAAAAACGCCCCAAAAATTAACAAAATGTTACAATTAGTACAACTTAATTTAAGACTTCCCTTAAGAGCTTAATGATTTATTTATTATGATTATCAGCCCCTTCATAAACAACAAAACTACAATTTTTACACGCTTTACTAGAAAATANTGTAAAACATGTTTGCCCCCGACATAAGCAAAGTCGTCCCTTTGACATTTGATTTGAAAATTATTAGAGATCATAATTCGTAATGAATAACCAGCATGCTTTGATTGTAAGCATATTATAAATAGTGTGTAAACAATTGTAATGCGACAAGCCCATGTGACCTTGACTTCAAAATCAATAGTACATTCTTTCCTCCCAAGTAACCAGCATACCACTTTAGATTATTACAAGTCAAAGCGTTAATGATACAAGCCCATGCAGCCATGCAATATCTTGGTATCAGCTCATGTGGCCTTTGACCTGATGACCTCAAAATCAAAATGCGTGTTCTTTTCCTCCCATGTGACCAATATCATGTGTGAATATACTGATTTGCATGATCGCAGGTCAAAGGGTTCTAAAAAAAATTATAGTGCCGAAAAGGATTTCCTTTTACAACCCCATGTGAACTTAACCTTTGACCTGGTGACTTCAAAATGAATAGGCGTCTTCCGTCTTCCCTATCCCCTCCAACAAAAAAACACTACCAATTTGCATGATTGTATGTCATAGCATTCTCAAGATATCATAGAATCCAACTTTCTGTGAAAAGCCCCCATGCCATTGACCTTTGGCCTAAAAATTGATTTTTCTTCCTTTTCTCCAAAGTACCCATCACGCCAATTCGCATGTTTATAGATCAAGGTCTTCTCTATATATCGCGTGAACAACTAATGGTCTACAGACCGAGCGAAGCACAGGTGTAAAGGAATATATCCTGCTTCTATGAATTATTGTGTTTTTATTGCTTGTTTTGTATTTTTTCTCCAGCTGTTGAACCCAAAAGGCAAACAGGCAATTGTAGTGTGATCACAATCATGAGGAATCCAATGATCAGAGCATTAAAGGCCCCGCTTATAATAATTTTAAATACATGAGCGCCTAAAGGCCCTAAGTCGTTCACCTCAGAAATGTAGAAACTAACCTGTTATGTGAAGATTTTGTGATGTTTGTGTAATAACTGACTTTTATCTAGGTTTTTTATCCTGTATGACAAAGACTTTATGTGATAGACAATTTTAGAAGACATTTAAGTGTTTGCTACCAAAACAAAACAAGAACCCCCTCAAGTGGGGCTAATTTTGACCGCAGGGGCATTTTAAAAATAAACTTAGTAGAGGACCACAGTACTATGTTGCACAACCAATATTTAACCCCTGACCCTTGCCGTTTCAGATAAGAATTTTATAACTATACAAGTCAACATAAATCCGGTGACCTCTGGGGTGTGTGGGGTAGTTTTGACCCCAGGCGCATGATATCCTCACTGCATAAATTATCAATAGAAATCTTTGTTAAAAGTGATTAAATAAAAAAACGCCCCAAAAATTAACAAAATGTTACAATTAGTACAACTTAATTTAAGACTTCCCTTAAGAGCTTAATGATTTATTTATTATGATTATCAGCCCCTTCATAAACAACAAAACTACAATTTTTACACGCTTTACTAGAAAATACATCACATACTTGTACTAGACACTGAATGATGTTCAAGCAATAAGAAACATTATTACATGTATATAAATAAACTGAAGATAGAAAAGTATTGGAGAATATAGGATACACATGCGTATTAAGCAATAATGTGAAAATCACGGTTTTAAATTGTGAACATCATATGCACAATACAAAAGCTGTGGGAAATGTTGTTATAATTCATTAATAATAATAAACTTGTTCCAACAAGCATGTATCCGACAAATGTTTTGTAGTTAAATTTACACTTTGCTTGAATAAACCATGAATGTTAAAATATAAGCTAATAGATTGTAGAAATAATCTGTAGATTTTTATTTCTGAAAATCATGTGTTTTTTTTTTTTTACAAAAGCATATTATTTAATCATTTTTAATCAAAATTACAAAACATTTACAAAACAATGGCAAAAAGTTTTAAGTGATACTAAAATTGACTTGATCAGATATCAATTTATTTATATTGAAAGTTTCAAAGTGTCTTTCATCATGATTTTCGAAGTGTCATATAATTTTTCAATTAATATACTTAGTAAAAGTGTGAAAAAAAAGATATAAAAGAGATTAGAGAAATTAATGACAAAACATCGATTAAAGCCATGATACAGACACATTACATTATTGAATTTCATACACACAAAATATGTCACGTGCGTGAACAATAAACACATAATTATTTTGGCATAAACTATACTTGGCCAATAAACATTAAATTTGTTCAAATACATGTGAAAATACAAGTTTATGGCATAACTAAAAACATGGAAATATTCATAAATTGTAATATACAGATTTTTTTCCATTTTTTTCTTTCAGACATTTTCTCATTTATAGGGAATAGAGACATTATCAACAGAAAGTATGACACACAAGTATTAAGCCTAAAGTGCAATAAGAGGAATGTCTGCAATGGAATAATGTATTTTCTAAAACCAGGCATACGAAAAACAAAATAACGACAGTTAAGCAAAACTGGCCAATTCCTGTTAAAGTGAAACTTGCACAAATATTGTTCCAAAAGCATGACACTTAGAAATACTTCATTGAATTTAGTTTAAATACGTACTGACAGAAAAATTATATATAATAAATGTATTAAGTCTAACATTTCATTTATAAAGCCCTAGAAGTTTATCAAAAACTCAAATGACTCATGGCAATCATTGCACACACACATTTTTTTCTGGATTTGTCTATGTCATTATAATGTATGTACACAATTTGACTATCAAATAACCACTAATTCTGAAACTAGTTATAGCCATAGTTTTTAACCGTTTTCCTCTCAGAAGCCAAGTCAAAAAGACTACCGGTATATGCAAACAGCATAACACCAGGACAGCCTGCACATAACTCGCATTCTGTTCAGGTTTTATGCTGTTTGCTGCTCATCAGTATCTTAGGGTTGGAAATGAAGCCTTTAGAACTTGAATCTAATAAGAAAGGTCTTTAATTTAAATTGATTTTCTAAGGGACAACAAATGTGTCAAAATGTGTATCTGAGTTGTTAAGGAGTTAAGAGTGTAGCCCTTCCACTACTCATACTGCTCACATGTTACTTAGCAGAAGTGTAATCAGATAATTGTAGTGTTCCAATTTTAATTGAAATTTATTTTATAATCAAAATTACGAAAAACATAACAAAATATTGGTGTAATAATATATATATGATCGGTAACAAAACACTTTGTCTCCAGTCTCCAAAAAAGATATATTTTGCCACAAAATGTGAAACCTCTAAATACCTTATTAGACAGAATGTTTATTATTTCCAACATTATCAGAAAATTATCTCTCTCTCTCTCTCTTGGTAACATTTTAGTTTGTTTGAAAAAGTTATAAACATAATAACATGCAGATCCATTTTTATTTTCTAGAGCTTTATAATGCTTGAGAATTTAATTTTTACACAATTAAGAATGACACAGAACATGTTGTAAAAATTAATGGATTTCAGCAAAGTATATTGACTTAATAAGTGAATGTTGAAAGTATTCTGTTGACAATCGCAAATTAATCATATACATAGGAACTTGCATTTCTTGTCCATTACGAAAAACCTTGTAAAATACAAGAGAGTAAAATAAATATAAACAAGAAATGTGTCTGTGAAACACTATGTCCCCTTTTGAGCGATTTTGACCCATATATTTGACCTTGAAGGATGACCTTGACCTTTCACCACTCAAAATGTGCAGCTCCATGAGATACACATGCATGCCAAATATCAAGTTGCTATCTTCAATATTGCAAAAGTTATGGCCAATGTTAAAGTTTGTGCAAACCAACAAACAAGCAAACCAACAAACAGACAGGGCAAAAACAATATGTCCCCCAGTATATACTGGGGGACATAAAAAGAAACAATACAGAATAACATAAGCTTTGCATTTGAACAATACCTACTGACTTTCAAATCACACAATATAATGGAAAAGACACCATGGTCTAAGAAAAAATAAAAATACATGTACACTTACAAAGAAAAACAAAGGAATACGACACAAGTTTATTACTACACAAGTTTATTACTAAGTTATTACTGAGCATGATTTCATGTTACAAGCAACAACATCCAAGTAAATTTTATATGATCTTGGAAAACAGGGTTTGTTGCATGTGCCTAAAAATTCGTCCCTGATTAGCCTGTGCAGTCTTCACAGGCTAATAAGGTACGACACTTTCCGCTTTTTTAATATTTTTGTTCAAAGGAAGTCTCTTCTTAGCCAAAATCCAGTGAAAACAGAAATTCACCTTTCATGATTACCCTGTGCGGACAACACAGGCTTATCTGGGACGACACTTTACCCACATGCATTAAGCTCAGTTTTCTCAGAGCGCGTCTCATGTATATTGATGAGGAAAGAGAAATTTCATGTGACACATTCATATCTAAAAAGCATATTTGCTTATTTGTTTCAATCATATAAACACATATACAGAATTTGAAATGACATTCAATATTTGATCATCAATAATTCCATTTTTTCAATATTATCCTGAAAAATAATTATTGTACAAACACATGATTAGAAATGTTATACATTAACCATATTACATGTATATATATAACAAATGTCGACACATTAAAAAATGTTTCAGTAAAAAGATTCACACCATATGATTTAAAACAAAACAAATTCAATTTTTAAATTCATTGAAGATAAGCAAAACAAATGTTCCATGTATATGTGAAAATTAATTATTTTTAAACAACAACTTTATATCTTCATTTAATAGAATATCTGAAATATTATTTACGAAAAATCTGTTGAATTACACTCCAAAGAAAAATCAAGCAAAAAAGTGTACCCTACACATTTGATGATTGTTATTTGTTTTTACGTCATTGTAAAAAAAACAAGAGCACCGCCTAGCGGGTGCAGACCGCTCATCTATTTTTGCTTTTTAGAGGTGAAAGGACCTATCACAATACTTCAATCAAAAATGCACGCCAGAGTTATCTAACTTTGCCTTCCCAGTCCCCTCATGATAGTAAGTAAGTGTACCAAGTTTGAATGCAATAGCTTTAATAGTTAGGGAATAAAATGGACCTAAACACAAAACTTAACCAAATTTTCATTTTTTTAAGTATAAAAAGGGCACATAATTCTGTGAAAATGCACACCAGAGTTATCAAACTTTGCCTGCCCAGTACCCTCATGATAGTTAGTAAGTGTACCAAGTTTGAATGCAATAGCTTTGATACTTAAGGAATAAAATGGACCTAAACACAAAACTTAACCAAATTTTCAATTTTTTAAGTATAAAAAGGGCACATAATTGTGTCAAAATGCACACCAGAGTTATCAAACTTTGCCTGCCCAGTCCCCTCATGATAGTAAGTAAGTGTTCCAAGTATGAAAGCAATATCTATGATACTTTAGGGGTAAAGTGGACCAAAACACAAAACTTAACCAAATTTTCAAGTATAAAGGGCCCATAATTCCGTCAAAATGCCAGTCAGAGTTACATAACTTTGCCTGCACAGTCCCCTTACGATAGTTAGTAAGTGTTGCAAGTATGAAAGCAATGGCTTTGATACTTTAGGAAAAAAGTGGACCTAAACACAAAACTTAACCAAATTTTCAATTTTCTAAGTATAAAAAGGGCACATAATTCTGTCAAAATGCCAGTCAGAGTTACATAACTTTGCCTGCACAGTCCCCTTACGATAGTTAGTAAGTGTTGCAAGTATGAAAGCAATGGCTTTGATACTTTAGGAAAAAAGTGGACCTAAACACAAAACTTAACCAAATTTTCA
>VMBQ01011255.1:0-23140 GCA_007657795.1 Dreissena rostriformis | reverse complement strand
ATATATAGGGTTTTTGTTACATAAATTATCAAACCATTTGTTACTAGTGTGTAAAAACTGTGAGCATTTATGCTGTTTTTGAGCCTTTTTGAAGTATTTATTTCCGTTATCATTTGAAAACAGTGTAAATCGGTCGACCATTTCATCCGTATCTAGAATATTTTCTTTGCATTGATATAGGTCCTGGCTTAATCGATTAATTCCTGTAGTTACATTCCTTACAAACTGATAACTATAATGAGTATCCCATTTAACATAATAGCTTTCAGCGTTGATATCTTAAACATATATTTTTGGATTCGCTTTTAAATCAAATGTTAGTGGTGCGTAATTTAAAAAATCGGTAAAATCTTGAACGCAGAAATTCCTTATATGGTCAAAATAATTGTAACTGGCTTACAAATAATCAACAGCGTTTTCGCCGTTATGCGTGAAACACGTGAATTTACCAACACTCGCATCGCTCTCTATTTGACCGTTGCATATTCGCAAATTGGCAAAGTAACACCAAAATGATTGTGAAAATGCAAACAAAGGTCATCAACCAGAAACCACCTCTTTTACGCCGCCCGCCCACACTCCCACGCACCCGTCCGCAATACTCCAATGTATTAACTTAAAAAAGTTGCAAATCTAAATAACAACAAGTACAAAAGTATAATATGTACCTATGTAGCAGCACATTGATCGTAATAAGCCGTATTACACTGTCTATGTTTCTCTGTCGTGTATGTTCAAACAAAGCTGTAAAAAAAACATATCCTAAAAAATGATGTTCTAAGAAAACTTAAATCTTCATTCAAACAACATCTTGCAAATAATAAACGCATATAGAATTTATCCATTGATGAAGAGTTTAAGGCTCACTATTGGTTAATTGTATCTGTTAATGTTTGATAGATGCAACCGTTTCTTAATGATTAATTCATTAAGTACTTTGTGCTCCCAACTTCGTCTTCTGTTGTAATCCAATCTTATTTTTTTAAATAAATAAGTCAATAAAAAAAGGGAATCCTCTTGCAGCATGCTTATAATTATGTGGTATGTTATGGGGTCTGAAAAGTCACACGATTATATAGGTACCCTTTTCAATTTGAGATTGAAATCTGAAAATGAATCAATGTCAATTGCCTTTTTGAAAAGCATATCTTTCATACAATATTAAGGTTCTTAGATTTGCTAAATAGTTTGCGAATGATAAAAAACAGTTTTTGCAAAATCTGATTCTAAAGAAATTAAAATAAACTAAATATCAACTACACATTTATGTTTCTTGATTATTGTTTGAAGATGTAAACTGACTTTGCATGACTTTTTTTACTGTTAAACATATTATGACAGCAATTCATGGGCTTTTAATTAAATTTTACTCACACCACAATTGAACAACTAAAATAAAATATAGTATGTTACCAAAGCGTGTGGATATTTAATAGGGACCTTTTGACGTAAATTATAATTTGGGGAGGGCGATTTCATGTTTGAGTTATTGAAAACAAATTTTTGTGGTTTATAGATTTTAAACATTTTAATCGGACCATAGAATAATTTGAGATTTGTAATTTAAGCTAGACTTGGTCAAATAATTGTATCAACTTAAAGGATCGAAGGGATAAAACCAATATTGTGCCCATAGTATAGTAAAAAGGTATATGTAAATAGAGCTGTTATTGTGTTTCTCCCATTAAAACATTGAATTCAGTTATATGAATGAAATTGATTGAAGATAAATGACGTGCCAGGATTAAGAGTTTTTTTTAAATACACAGGAGTGATGTCAATAGCATACCTGGGTCGAATTGACGCGAGGAAGAACATTTGGTAATGTAAAAAAACGTATCAATTTCAATTTGCATGCGTCAACATGCATGAATCTTTGTCTATTGAAATCACTAATATGAGATATCTACTAATACATCTTGTATATAATTGTGTCTATGTACTAATTTTGCATATTGTGAGGTATTTATCCTGTCTATGTCCTTCGTTTCAACCGATATTTTCGACTTGTGTCAGGTATTATCGAAAGCTACTGCCCACTTCGGAATATATACAATATTAAGCTTTAATCATCAATATTTAACATTGAAACGTTTATGCAATGTTACAGGGGTTATCATTTAACTAAGGAACTACGATTTATAAAGTAATTTAAAAAAAAATGGATATACTGCGAGATATATTGTCGTGCCTATGCATATTCGGAATCAGTCAAAGAATTTGACGCCTAAGTGATAATAACAACAGAACATAACCTTAAAGCCACACAACTTGAAATGAAGTACATGAACATGTTAAGCAATACATATAGATGCGATTTGAAAGTGTGCAAAATTGTCATTAAAACTATAGCCTAGTTAGCAAGTAATTTATCATTTTTCAAAAGGTACCGCTTTAAAAACCGAAAGTAGGATTTCTATACGTATATGTCCATTTCGACAAATGCGATTATTTTTTGAAGTTTTAAAGCGCAAAAAAGACTGATTACTACCTTGTAACCACCAGATATATTCTAATTGGCATAGATAAAATATGTTTCTTATTTATACTTAAATTTACTATGCCAAATAAGGTGTGTGGCTTTAACCCTATATGTTCGGAATTAATTCTAGCTCGCTATTCACATATGTTAACATATATACCAAGTTATTTCAAATTTGCAGAGCTTAACAAACGCTATTTTGACAATAAAGTGCTTTCTTTGGCCTCACAACCTGACCTCAATCGAAAAATAAGCCATCTGCTTTTTGCGGTCGACGCATCGTCCAATAATAAATATGTTTTTAGAAACCTTTTATGCAAAGGAAAATAAGAATTCTGACAATTGTTACTTTAATAATAAAGTGTTTTTGTTTTCTAAATATAATTTTTAATTGTGAATATTTGTTTCATCTTTTGCAGATTGATATTACTTGTATTGAAAACACACTTTGTAAACACGATAAAAAATGGAATGACACATTCATTACAAATGACTGGATAGCACTTCATGTAAGCAGATAACATCGATCGATAAGCCTCAAATTGTTTCAGTCCGTGCTGAAGACATGATTGATAACAGTTTTGTGCATACCCATCGATACTTGATATCCGTTTGTTTGTGTTTTGTGGTCATAAACGTTTTTGGTTTTTGGTAAACACTTTTTCTGGAAGCTTGAATGTAAACACCCAGGTTGTACCCAATAATTGTTCTATTATTTAAAGTTTTGTGTTGTGTGTAACCTTGTCTCACCGGATTTTATGAAAGTGAATATTAGAAAGTTATCAATTCGACATTGCACTTTTTAGTCGAACATACTTTTATATTTAAATAAGGTAAGGTTGATATTTGTAATTCAATGTACATTGGAAACGATCATATTATACATAGCCTATGTACTGTGTACCTTTCGCCATAATAATTTGACAAGTTAAAACGTTGTACGGAATAACACAATGCGCATCTGATCTTTCTGCGTGGAACGAACGGACACCTAGCAGATGTACCATAACAGCAGACGACGAGGTGAACTATGAGATCCGTCTCCTCTCTGTCAACCAGCGAGAACCCCATGGACAGTCCTGGCTCGATGACCCCTGGCGGCGATGGCGACAAGGCGAGGAAAGAGGAGCGGAAGGGGAGAGGAATACAGGCACAGATCCTCCAGCTGCAAGGTGTGAATAGTTTGCAACATATAAATAAATATCTTCATCTTCCATTAGATATGGAATCATTAAGGATGACTGCTACCTGAATATTCAGAACAACCTTAATAATAGAAAAAATATTAATTTCCTCCCGATTAACTTTATACCAATTTATTTGAGTCCGATTGCGCTGAAAGCCTTATTAAAATACGATCCAATGTATTTTCTATGTAGATGTTGATGTTTTAAGAGGTCTTGAGAACGCCCACTATTGAGGAACGCGGGTCCTAATGACCGCTGGGGCAACATATACACTTTGCCCCATAAAATCAACTCGTCACTTAAATTCAAGACTTCAATGAGTGCCGTATATTTTGCACCGCCGATATTGAGTTAGTGGAATGTATGTGACATGTTTTGCTCTTTAAGGCTAGATCAATCAACACAGAACGGGAAATGTTGTGAACAGTTGTACGTTTTTATTAAATCCCAAACTTTTTTAAATCATGTCATTGTGATTTGTTGGTTGTTTTGAAGCAATCTTATAGCCAATTGCTTTGGCACTAAAACAAACGTAATATTCTCGCTCTTTTCCATTGAGTTTAGTATAGTTGCCAGACATTTTTGTTGTGTAGTGCTGCTAGTGTTTTCAAAAATGTTTAATGTGATATGAAGCTTTTGAGTGTAAAACTCCTAAAGTTTGAAACATATCAAGTTTGAGGGTGTTGATTGAGGATGATTTTACAAAATAAATAAGAAGAACAATGATGGCGAAATTTTGTTTATGTATTTTTAATTAGCAAAGTGTCATTGAGATTGTTTATCTGTATTTCATAGATACGTTGAAAGCTTTGATACACCGTGTAGTGCTTGTCAAAGCCGTCTTATTTGTGTGCACTCTGAAATTGTTGTTATAAAATATAAAATTTTGTGTAGGCCAAAATATTTAAATGTGAAGTTGAAGCTTTAATTGAGTGCAGGTGACATGCATGCAGGACCTCAGCTTAACAATCACCTTGTGTAAAAGAAGTAGTCAGGTTGAAAGAAGATATAACAATATTACAAATAGTTGGATAATGTAAACAACATAAAGAATGACTGAACAATTTTGTCAAATATTTATGAATTTATATAAAATGTGTTAAAAAATCATTATACATATATTTCAATATAAATTAAAATAAAAGTTCAGAAGAACGTGTGTCGAAAAATGCGAAATAAGCCAGATATTTAAATCTGAAATCGAAAATGGCCTGAAGTCGAATTCGCCAGCATATACATCATGCATGTACAATGTGAATCTTAATTTAGTTTAAGTGCAGATTCGTTCATACGACAAAAAGACACAATTTTGTTTCCTAACAAATACGAGTAAAAGTGTCGGCATCGGCTTTAACCAGCGCTAACTTCTCTTTGCTGCATTTTATTAAATTTGTCTTCAATGTATACTTTTTCTTGCCAATTTTGTGTTATTGTAACATATTTTTATCAATATATTATAATTTAACACATATAAAAATCGTACAGTCTCACTTTAAAGGGCATACAAGAACGGAGTCGACACACACAAAAATCGACTGTTTTTTACTTTCCCTTTAAAGCCGTTTTGTAGTGGAATTAAACCCTCCTCGGCGCAATGTTTACCTATAGTCTCTACCTTTTCATATTTTAGTTATGAAATGGTGAATACCAATCTTTACCCTATCGATATCTCCAAAAGATAAAACCAGAACAAAAGTCTAAACTAAACATGCTTTCGAGTAAACTATGTTAATTTTTTCAGAGAGTATAGCCCTACAATACTCATCTATTTTGTAACCACTGAACAAAGCCTTGTGTAGTTTTGCAACTCTTAAAAAGGTTAAAAGCAATTCTCTCGAAATCAGAGAGAGATATTTGCAATATATTGTAAACGTTTTAACGCTGTTATTGCATAGGTCAATATAGATTTTATAGACAATACAAATGTCATGAACCAGATACAATTCGGAATCAAATACATTTCTTGCTAAAAGATGGGCACATTGAAGGCTAAGCAACTAAGTCTGTTTAAGTTAACTAGTTACTACCCATAAATCTTTGATATATAGTCTGGATGTGGCTTTATTGTGCCCAACTCGTCTTACATGGGTAATTTCACCATCGTGCATGTCGATTTTTTTTGTCAACCTGTCTGCGGACAAATACAATATCAATAAACGAGAATGATTAATAATGCACTAAAACTTTGACAGACTCCGCTATGGACTGTTCCAAGCCCGCGTTAACAAAAGGAGGATGGTCGGGCGTAGGGCCTGCTATCCTACCCTGAAAAAACCTTATTACTACAGAAACGCCATCACAATAGACATCACGGACCTAGGAGAAAGTGGACCTCCAGCTGGAGGGTGAATGACCCCGGACGGTGAAAGACAGAGTAAACTGGGGCCATCAGGTCGAAGACCATCATCTCCACCAGGACCACACCAACCATCGGTACATGAAATATACGAAACATGTACGAAACAGGGGAGACAGCACACATGGCCCCAGAGATGAGGAAATATAACCTCACCATTCTAGGAATCAGTGAATCAAGATGGACTGCCTCCGGTGCGTTACTGTTGTTCTCGGAGCATGAACATGAGCATGCAGCACACACCAATGGAGTAGCCCTGATGCTTTCCATGTCGGCACAGAGAGCGCTCATCGGATGGGAAGCGCACATACCACGGATCATGACGGCCTCTTTCCATACACAGAGGAAGAGGTTAAACGTGGATATAATCAAGTGCTATGCCTCGACTCACGAAATTGAAGAAGACGAGAAGGACAACATTTACAACAGACTGACAAGTATCATACAAGACTTCATACTTCAACGCAAAGATCGACAGTGACAACCGAGATTATGAGGAGATCATGGGGAAGCAAGAGCTAGGCGAGATGAACGACAACGGTAAGAGTTTTGCCCACATGTGCGCCACAAGTTTTCTGGTCATCGGAGGTAGTGTTTCCACTACAGAAGGATACACAAGGCAACGTGGGAATCACCAGACCGTTCAACTGAGAACCAGATCGACCACCTGTGCCTCGCGAAGAAGTTTGTAGTTTTCCAGCGAGGAGCAGACGTGGCTTCGGACCATCATCTCCTTGTCGCGCGATTGAAAATTAAGCTGAAGGAGAGTTGTGCAGGGGGCACAGACAACATTAGCGTTACAACACCTCTACGCTGAAGGACAATGTTACTCTCTCCAACAAGTTCCAGGTCCTAGCGAAGCTGCTTGAAGACGGGACGATAGTTTGAAAGTGGCAGAAAGTGAAAGTAGCAGTGCAAAGTCGAACACCTACAGGGAGTGTATCATTAGATACCCTTAATAAAGTTGAAGAAAGAAGAGAAATGAAAGCAAGTTTCAACAACAGCAGAACACGAGCCACAAAGGTAAAAGCACAAGAAGAATTCACAGAAGCAAATAGGAGCGTGAAGCAAGTATTAAAGCTTAAAAGCAGAGCTACCTAGAAACGCTGGCAACAGAAGCCAAAGAGGCAGCACATCAGAACAGATCCAAAAACCTGTACCATCACCAAGCTATTAGTAGAAAAGTTTGCCAAAAAAGAGAGGCCAGTAAGGTACAAAAATGGATGAGTGAAAGCAGATAACGAAGGGCAGAAGAACTGGTGGATCGAGCACTTCCAGGAGCATCTCAACATGCCAGCTCCTGCGAACCCACCGGAGATACCGCCAGCTAAAAGCGATTTGCCAAGAAAGTGCTGCGTTCCCACGAAGGAAGAGATGAGCAGCGCCATCAATCAAATAAGAATGGCAAGTCTGCAGGACCAGACAATATAACGGCAGAAGCGCTAAAGGCTGACGTCGAGACCAGTCTGGAGCTTCTCTACCCGCTCTTCAGCAAGATATGGGAAGAAGAAGAAGTTCCAACAGAGTGGAAAGGGAGATACCTCGTCAAGCTCCCCAACAAAAGGCGACCTCAGTTCCTGAATCATGCTGTTCTCCATCCCAGGAAATTGAATCATGCTGAGCCGAATTTAAGACACATCCGACCCGCATCTCCGTGACGAACAAGTTGGCTTCCGAAAGGAGAGATCGTGCAAGGATCAGATCGCAACCCTGCGCATCATTCTGGAACAATCCCTGGAATGGAATTCATACCTATATATCAGCTTTATCGACTATGACAAGGCGTTTGACAGGATTGACCGAGTGTCCCTCTGGAGATTAATTGAAACACTACAAAGTGCCAGAAAATATCACCAACATCATCAGGGAATCTTATGAAGGGAAGACCTGCAGAATCGTTAATGGCAGATAACTCACCAACGCTTTTAAAGTGAGAACCGGAGTGAGGCAAGGCTCTCACCTTTCCCGTTCCTGCTTTTCATAGACTGGATCATGAACACATCGCCGGATCAGAAGCACAACGGAATCTAGTGGTCACTCTGAAAAGACCAACATGGTAGCAAACAACTCAGTTAGACAGGGCCTTATTATCATCAGAGGGAAGAGCAAGGTGTTCACGACAACCGAATCCAACAAACAGTCCAAGGCGAGGCGATGGAGGAGGTGAGCAGCTTCACCTAACTCGGCAGCATTCTGGCCAACCATGGAGGAACAGATGCAGACGTCAAACCCCGCATCGGTAAAGCACCATAAACCTTCCATCAGCTCAAGAACATCTGGGGATCCAGCGTTATTGGCATCACCGCCAAGATTAGGCTTTTAAATACCATCGTAAAGTCAATATTACTATATGGAGCAGAGACCTGGAGAACCACTGTCACCACCGTAAAGGTAATCCAGATTTTTATCAACACCTTCCTCAGGAAGATCCGTTGGCCAGACAAGATCTCCAACAAAGAATTATGGAGAAGAACACGGCAGCAGACCGTTGAATAAGACACACTTTGGAGACGTTGGCGATGGATAGGTCACACCCTTCGCAAGCCAGCATCCAATACGGCAAGACAAGCTCTTACCTGGAACCCCCAAGGGGAAAGAAAAAGCGGGTGGCCTAGAAATACCTGGCGCCGCGACCTGGATGCAGAAGCTGAGCAGATGGGCAAGACGTGGGGGTAGCTGGAGAGACTCGACCAGAACGGAGACGCCTGAAGGAAGCTGGTCGGTGACCTATGTCCCAGGCGGGACCACATGCGAAGATGAGATGAAAGCTTTGAAAAGAATGATTACGCCTTTCCGAATGTATTTATATAGACGTATATATACGCGCAGGTGCATCACGATTTTTTTATTTCCTGTCGTTTTCAATAAATAGAAGAGTTAAAAAAAAATATTTTTTTAATATATCTTTTATTAATGTCTATTCTTAAATTTAATTCTTGGCAAAAAAAACCACAAATATCTTACTTTTAAAGATAGTTCTTGTTTATATCTAAAAAAATCACAGGAGCAATGTTTATTAAACTTAACCTTCTTGTAATAGTGCCATAAATAAGATATTGTTTCTTGAATGACATCCATAACGAGCAAGTTTAAGCCGATAGCGACTCTTTAACCCTTTATTTCTTACAGGACCAAACATCTGTCTACGATCAATATTGAGCGTGGGGTTCAATAGAATCACTTTTTAACACAAACCCAATCCATACATATACATATTATTTCATTACACTAATCTTTTTGAGGATACATCATTGACATGCCATACATGTTCACGTCTTTCAATTTTAAGATGTTCGCTTGCGAAAAACTTATGCTAATACTACACCAATTTGGCTGCGTCATGGATTTATAACGATTCACCAAATCACACACAAATTAAGGGTTGAGCACAAGCTGTTGTATATGTTAAACATTTCTGATATACAATAGCTTCACACTTAACCCGCATTCAGTTTAATAAAAATAAAGATTTCCGACGCTAACAAAACACTCCCAGTAAACAGGAACAACCTATGTGTAATGTCGCGGAGGCATAAATATATGCAAAATAATGCGACACGATACGTAATAGTCACGTGGTCAAACTGTCAAAGATTATGCAACCGCAACGTTTTTTAGACGTGAACAGAAGAAGAGCATATTTGCGATGACAAATAATGTCGCAAACGCATGTATCGTTTTGTTGAGAATGTTTATTTGAAAACAAGTTTATAACGATTTTTAAAAAAAAGTTTTTTTCTGTCATTGCATAATCAACTTTTGAGTAACAAACGCGGAAGAAAGCATAATAGTATGGATGGATCGGCCATTCATAAAAGGATTAATTCATTAACGAGAGCGTAGTAGATTTACACATTCGTTTTATCATCTCGCTTATGTTTTCATGGATGCAAGTTGATCTGAACGCATTTATGTAAAAAATTTAAGTCTCAAACATTTTCATTTGCTAGAGAATGATAATGAACGAAATAAATACGCTTTTTACGCAGCACAATTAGTCATTAAGAATATGAGGGTATAAATAGGTCAGGTACAATCACTACTCACAGCGATTGCAGCCCTTAGTTATTAACAGCGCCTCATGGTTAAATTCAACCAACTCCCTGTACGGACATCAGAGGTTTATGAGGAACAGAAAGTCACAGTTTAAATAGAATCGTCCAATTCTAATAATCTGTCATTTTAGAAGATCTTTCTTTACCACAGACTTAGAGTCGGGAATGTGTTGTTTACATAAAGTTCTCAAACATTATTGGGTAGAATAATACAACTCGGAAAAAGGATTAACCGCTTCAGTACTCATGCGGAGCAAAACATTTGTGTATACATTATATATATTAACACATTTAACAATACTATTGAGGTCAGCTACAATTAATTACGTTTTACTTAAATGAGCATTGAGTTGTCATTGAGGCGATTTGGTTTATAAAATTGATAAAGTGTTTGGACGATGTTTGCAATAGTAAAACATGTCCAAAGTGTACTAAAATTATAAGTACTCTACCGCAATTAAATGATTTAACAATCACTTAATTATAAACGTATATCATTTATTAAACCAACGCATCACCAATTCCCTATATTCTTAGTTGTGTCAACAAATCTCTCAAACTGTTGACGTTTTTTTTTATATGAATGTTGGCAATATTGAAAAAAAACTGAATTGGGTATTGTTGCAACTCACGCTGGTCTCAACCCAACAGTAGGAACGCAATGTTCTGTGACCTCGGTATTAATGGTGTGCTATGTGTTCGAAGTGTGTTATAAGTGATCAATTAAAAGTGGAATGCAGTGGAACATAATTCTCCTCCTCAACATCTTCCATTGTTATCCATATCCTAATCATTCTCATTAACATCATCATAAACCGCAGAACATCGCCATCAACAACAGAAGCAAAAAAGAAAGCATTACTGCCACCATCATTATCATTATAATCATCATCAACAATCACAATAAAATACTACCATCACCTCCATCATCGCCATCGTCTTTGTTATCAAGATTTTATAGTCATAATCATTTTAACCGTCGTCATATTATGCATGTTATGATCGTTATCATCTTATAATACGTGATGTATACATCATTAATATGAAAGTATTAATATTATGTTTAAAAGCAATAATTCACTAACAAGACATGATAACTACTGATATGTCCATATCAAAGCAAATGGGAATTTACCGATGCTTGCAATATTGATAATTTGGTTATGAGAAAAATGCTTAGTATGCCGATGTCAATTATGAAGGTGAAATTGATGACGATAACGATATAAAATGGCGATTGGGACTTTGATGATGATGACTATAATAATGATAGTGCGTTTGATGATGATAATAATGTCGATTTATGACTACAAGGATGATGACGCGTTTCGTTTCCCTTTATATATGTATATTTATATTCATTACTTTAATGCACTGCGGTATTGACCAAAAAGCGAAAGCACATAGTTTTGGAGACTGAAGTTGACTTCATAACAAAGTGTGGCAATACGTGCCATTTGTTTACACACACACACACGAACAACTGCTGTGCCTTCAGCGCTTAGATAAATTTATGTTTTTGCAAAACCCGAAACTACCCCATATGCCATTGAAAGCTTGTCGCTGCCGGTGGAGATAATAGGATAAATAACCTACAAACATGCAAACATCCATTGCTAACATATCTGAGATTTTCCCGTGTGTGTTTTCAGAGGAACAAGAGAGGGTACAAAAGAAGACGTTCACAAACTGGATGAATACATACCTCAAACAGGTAGGTATGTTTTGTATAATTTAGGGAAACTTAAAAGTTCAATTGTTTTAAAAATGGCGTTCAATAATTAATTAGTATAGAAATATTTCAGAAAATTGCATTTAGAGATCTTATTCGTTCCTTGTATCGCACATACCCTATTTAACGCGCATCCCAATTTTTGTTTGAGATACATGTAAATGGTTATCATTCAAGTGGAAAAAAACTAACAATGGAACGCTTATGGTTCATTATGCGTCAAGTGTTTTCTGACACCAAAGATAGTATGTTGTAATAACTCTGCTGTCGCATTTCATTATTTTCTAGTTTATTGTATTTTAACGACGTCAATCATTTAAATTCTCTCGTACACACGTATTTGTATGGCTCGATGAATTTAAAGCAATTTAATTCTTATGAATTTTTAACAATATGTTTATCTTTGATGTTTGGAAAGTCGGGTTCCTCAAATACCACTCCATTCACTTCTGATATATACGAATCTCAGATAAAATACAATATATTGTCTTACTTATCGCAAATAAACAAAACAAGAGTAAAATAGTTTTCAATACATTTTCTGTATTTGGTAAAGCATCTGGACAGTATACTGTCTGCCTAAAAATGATATAATAATTCAACAAATACATAATAACAAAATTAATGTTATCTACATGAAAAACATTTCGTTCATACACATATACAATATCCGCCTATTTTGTTTTTCATCTAGAAGTTAACCAATACCTAAATTATTAATTAAGTAAAAAAAAAACTACGAATTTACAGTTCGACTGTCCAAAGCTGAATGACGGAAAACCGCCAAACACACTCGATTTCATCGTGCACATTTTCAGTTTGCCCAAGCGTTCATTAAATTGCATTATGGGAAAATAATTTTCTTTTAATTCGTAAACTCAAACGATTAAAATTATATTTACTGTTTGTCGAACTGCACACGCGTGAATGTGATGTTCAGTAAAGGCACAAAATCTAGACAAAATTGGATTAAGTTATGGAAGTCGAATTACAATAACGGATCGCAATATAGGGGATCTGCGACTGTATAATTTTGTTTTTATAATTGTAAGCATGACGGAAAATGCTATTTTAATCCACACTGAACTTTGATTTTGTTGCTATATATTGTGGTAATCCTTTTGTAATATTTGAAACAAACCTTAAACCGTCGGGTATATCCATTTAGTTTCTGAAACTGCCACTACTCCCTGATTTGATGAAAACGTGAATGCTTCCTAAAGAGTTATATTTGTTTAACGATTTTAAAACCTGGGAAAATGTAACAAATTTTACCACAATAATTATTCAGTCATTTCTATATTTTGTTTTCAAGACAATTGACTTAACGAAAAAATTTGCATTTAGTCGATAGTTTCGTGAAAAATTATAGAAATGACTGAATAATTATTGTGGAACGACACGTGAATAAAACAAGTTCTCAACAAGTGTTAATGTTGCAATGAAAGTGATCATGTTTTTACAAATAACGTTGCTAAACTTAATTAATAATTGTGCTTGACATATTATTTTGTTCGTTAAATTAAAATGTGCAGACTGGTGGAATTATAATGATTTGTCCGATCGTTCGCCATGTTGTCAAAAGAACTGCCTTTAGCAGATTTTGTAAAAAAAGGTAAAATAAATACAAATATAAACTCTACGCGATAGGGACTAGTGGGTGACATTTATAGACTTTATAAAATTCAAAATGACCGAATGTCAGCCATATAAGATAAAAGTATCTACAATTTTTGATTAACATAAACTACTCACACATCATTTTCTTAAGGATAAGTAATGTGTGGCATTTTTTTTCAATAAAATTCAATATCGCAAACAACCGGTGGCCATCTTGCATAAGTTCTTTGTGCTGACTAGATTTAAGATTGTCGACAGTCAACCATTTTAGTGTTTTAGATTTTTTGGTAGAGTGGAGGATTGCCAATAAGCTTTTTTTAGTTGATGAACATTATAAACCTTAAGACATACCTGTAAAACAAAGAAAATAGAATTCCACAAAGCCAACTCCCCAACACCACACCCAACAGCCCAAACGTTTCCATATACAGGGTGTGTAGAGCAGTAATTGTTTCTGGGCCTCGAAAAAGACAAATGCCCTGCAAATCGATCAACTTGCAACTTATGCCCGTTGAAAACAAGCAAAATATGCGGAAGTTAAAACAAACAGATGACGTCAGTAATCTAAAAAGATGAAATCGCCATATTGACAGTGAATTCATATGAATAAATGCATCACATTATGTACACAAAATAAATGCATTACAAACGGTTAGTAACTCTGCCAATACTAAGATTACTCCAAAAGACATAATGGGCTTGTGGCTACGAGCAAGCATCACATCAGGAATGAGCTCGAGATTTCTCAGATTCGGTTAAAACACTTTCGATACTAAAGAAAATTGCCAAAAGCAATTAATCTAAACGAGTCACTGCATCTCTTAAACCACGGAACTACATGACATGACAGTAACTAGTAGTTGATTTATTGCTCTTATTGATTAAATCACGGATGCGGTAAGTATTATGGTCTAAGCCCTTGAAATTGACAACATTCGTCTATGGACAGCCCCAAACAGATCTGAACAGGTGCACAAAGCTAACACATAACTTCATGAAAACTATCGATAATATGATTATCAAGATATATGATTCAAATGTTAACTGTGCAAATAAAATTTGGAAACTGGAAATGTCCATTCTGACTTCAATCAAGTGACCTAGCAAAGATACAGTCAACAGCTAAGAATTTGACTCCACGGGACCGCGAACGAGTAAGAACATTGCTTGAATTAGTACATCAGCTTATGAGCTCTATCCCAACATCTGAGCAAAAAGTCGGATTTTGAAGTTCAGTAGAACCCAGAAAAACAGTAAAACAAAGTGAGGAACAGATTGGTTTCCAGTGGACATTTATTTGTGAAAGAAATAGATGATACTCTATACATTACGTTCCTTGACTGATATTGAGACACTGTACAGAGTTTAAAAAATAAGGTATTAATCGTTAACAGCGTTTGTATAATTACATTTTACGTGTTAACGAATCTTAGCAAATTAAATAAACTTTTTTTTAAACATGCATGTTGAAAACTCCAATGCCTTTACGAATGAAACTGTTTATTGCGGACACACTCTCTCGTGCTTATTTGCCAACCCGTGAAGTGGCGCGAAGTGATTTTAAATATGAATTTATGAAAATTATTTCCCTAAGTGAAGATGCATTCTCAGACCTCCCGGCCAACGCGTTTCCAGAACTCTGAACATCGAAAGGCGTCATTAGGAATGATGGGCAGACTAGAAAAATGACAACCACATCGAAGTTCGACGTTACATGGATTCTCGTGAATCAAATCGGATTAAGCCCCCATTCAACCTAAACCAACCAGTGATATCTCCGATCTCTGTGTAACTCGTGAGGCCCCAACTAGACGTACAATACTCTTGAAGCAAAGCACGCTCTTGTGGAACCGCGGACATATGTTAAACAATCAGACAGAACCATAGTAAACTAAAAGATACTTCACGTAGTTACGAATTCGAGTTTTACGTAATGAAAACGATTAAGTGTATGACTAAACGTATTATCCGTATTTCGAGGTAATGTTGGAGAAGGTTGAGCAAATCTGTATCCCCGCCCGCCAACGTAGTGGTGCGATGACGAGATCGTTCCCCTGTTGCTTTCACAATATCAACGTATGTATCCCCCGATGATAAATCGACATAACATCCTCTTTCAATCAGAGCAGCGCTGCCTGCCTTGTTTTTGTCACGAGACAAAAAGTCCTTCTTTTCGTATGAGCATTCTGTTTCTTTATTGAAACTTACAATAGGGTGCACGGTTTTCCACGTCTCTGGTGTGTGTTGTCTTTGATAGAATGACCGTTTTCGCAGCCATTGAACACCACTTTCGCTTGTGTGTAATGCCTTACAGTGACATCTGCATAAGACTCAGCTATTGCGTTATATGGGTCTCCATTTTTCATGGTAAACGATGGAGCAAAGAGCCACCATCAAGCACGTAACAATCTGTTTCAGGAATACAGTTCATCAAAGCATAACTTGATGCGTATGCAGCATGATCTCTAATAGTCTGAGCGTACTTAGGCTTCTCCGCCTTACGAAGTATGTTTTTTGCTTCAAAGAGAGCAGATGAATGGGGGCTCAGTTCATACGACCAGACGTCTTCAAGGAAAAAAAATCTCCTCCAGATTTTGACACCACCAGGAAACGCTGGAACAAAAGGGCAGGATAAATAGCACGATCAGAAGCAATCTTAACAGCTGAGCTATTCCCAACGATTTTAGCTCTGCCTTTCCTATGATATCTCTTATGATCTTGTTCCCAACCGCTTAAAATCAAGAACATTCACAGCTGACCAAGCCACTATCCCATTGACATTTTTTCTCAGAGTAGGATCAGCTGTGTAGGGTGAGCAGGTTGTAATCTTTGTCTACCGATTCGTTAAGGTAATTACCTCATACTTTATTTAACTTTTGATTAATCTAGAATCAGTTTAAATGATAGCGCGCTTCTGTGACTCTTCATCAAATTTCCCACTCTTGTACTTGTCATATGATATCAATATTTGCAAAGTTTGTTCTCCTATCGTAAAAATATCACCCAAACCTTCTGCTTTGGAAAAAAAAATAATAGGTCATTGAAGCGTGTTTTAAGATGCTTTTATTAAACTGTAATTGTCAAATGGTTCCGAATCAGGATTGCAAAGGTGCCCTCGCATTATTTTTCTCAAATTGTTACAGTTAGTTGTTCCTCACTGTGTTTTTCTAGGTGCTTCTGAAATGCTTCATACTTATCTTCATCTTAAGGACGACCAGATTTTCTGCGTTTGATATCGGGGGCATTTTGAAACTTTATTGGCTTAGATTTGAAGGACCGAAAATTTCCACTACATGAATGATGATAAAGTCCGTATGCTGCATGTAAATCTCGTAAAAAGTATTCAAGCCTGCTAACTATATTAAGTCACCACTCATCTAAACGGGAATAACAGACCTCTAAAATAATCTTTACAAATCGGTCAGTACGTCCCCACATAAAATGCCCTTTGTCCCAGTCAACCTTACAACCACATAGTATGCAGACTTTATGACATTTTC
Organism: Dreissena rostriformis; assembly: GCA_007657795.1. Classification (NCBI taxonomy): domain Eukaryota; kingdom Metazoa; phylum Mollusca; class Bivalvia; order Myida; family Dreissenidae; genus Dreissena; species Dreissena rostriformis. The sequence goes on along the minus strand of VMBQ01011255.1, from coordinate 6,208 downwards.
GCAACCCATATTTGATTACCTTTCGCTTCTTTTTTGTACAGAACTACAATTTAGCTTTTCAACATAACGTTTAATGTTTTTATCATGTGTGTACTGCTGACGACATTTTGTATGTACTGTACTACCAGCCTCAAGTACAAGATCGTCCTTCCGCTTCATGTATTCCCTTCATTCCCTCCCACGGAATAGCATCCCAATTATTATTGAAATTCTTAATCTCCTTCGTGAATATTGGACACAAATTCTCCCTTAACTGTGTTCGCACTCATTATTAAATCCTTTCTGAAAAGAGACAATAATTACTTGTTGACTGTTCTGATTTAAAATGCTGCAATCTACACTGAATATGATATACCGGTAATGTTGACACAACCTTAAAAACAAACTAGTTTGATACAGTGTGTAGCACACGCAGAAGCGATATGTCTGTACAATGGTGGTCTGTATTTATATTTTGTTGTTTTTGACGCCCAAGCTTCAATATCGAAATGGGTACTCTTAACCCTCTAGACCCCAAGGCATGTTACAACCACGGAAAAAGTCTAAAATTGTGCATACAAGGTTGTACAGGGATAAATAGTTAAAACAAAACTTAATATATAAACTGTTTATTACAATGTGCGTATCTTTATTGTTTATAACTTTAAATGAGGAAATTGCAATCAAACGGCTGCATTTAGAAGATGAAATTGTTATAATGATCTTTGACTTTCATCTGTTGTATAGCATGTGTATCCGTAACATCGGCCCTCTTACTGAATAGATCTAAATTTGTGAAGTGAAAAGATTTAAAAACACACCCGTTATATATTTCATTCTGTAGTTAAATGTGTATTCTTGGACATAACAATAAAAACTGCATTTAAATCGGCAATGTTTTGACAAAATACTGGTTCACTGTAGTAATCAGTATCTTGTACAATGTCTCTAATAATGTCGGCCCATCTGATTGGTTCCTTAAGTTTGTTACTATGAGCATGTGCTTGCTTTATAAATTGTTTCCTTATAGAAATATTTTTTTCCATTTTTTCTTCAAATATGTTTAAAGTTGTGTACAAATAAGCGACTAACAACACATTTGATATACCTACTAATTACCCATAAACACACTAACATTATTGTGTTATGTAATTAAAATAATCATAGCATCAGCCTGGAGTAAACATGACCTTCTCTCCAGTGAAAACCGGAAATCATAAAAATGATCGTCGTAATATTCATCAATAAACAGCAAATAAATTAAAACTTCTTAAAATTGAAAAAAAAACTTTCGAGCACTTCTTGAAGGTTTTTTCAAGTGCAATCGTTAAAGTCACGATAAAATGAGGAGGGCCGATAATATGAGAATAAGGGATAGAAATCAAGATTTAACAAAAACCAAATCTTGCTTAAGTGGGTTAACAGTTATAAATAAGATTGTTTTACAAAAACAACTGCATCAACAGTTAAGTATACCTGAAGACGGATTAAAACACCTTATGTTTACTGATCTTAATTTGATTTCACTGTGTAGTAAATGTCTGTTTAAAGGGTGTCTGCTAATTTCAATGCAATTCAAATAATGTACTAAACATCGAGGGAGATAACTTTGGAAAAGGTTATGTATCAGGTACGGGCTTAATATAAATTAGGACACGTATGCTTAGACACAAAAAGAGCAATGCAGTAAGAAATGTTACAATACTTGAACAGTATGTGCTGTCTGTACAAGTAATTTTGGACCAGTACAACATGGGATTCTAAGAGAGTTAATTTGAAAATCTTAGTGAGGCTTATGAGCCTCTTCAGCCGACTACAGCCAGGTTATAGATCTAGACCTATGTTTAGTCAAATTACACTGAAACGTCTGTCGGATGGAAGTGCGATGTTAAATAACATATTGGACTTCCTTTACAATGGCGAACAATTGTAATATCGAGATTTTCCCACACACAGATATACCTTTTTCTGCGTTTTACTGGAATCGTGTCAATCCTTTACATTTAGAAACCAAACATACAATTATAACGATTGTAATTAAGACAGATAAAATTGAAAATTCAATTAAGCAACACTTTAACACGTGTGCGGATTTCCACAGTGTATAATCCACTTGGATTGATATAAATTTAAACATCCGTCTGGATATATTTTGTGTTTGTTTTTATGACTATGACATGTGAGAATGAAGCCCATCGGAAAGCGCGAACAGCATCACTCAAGTTTTGTGTATTATCCGTTCAGGTAGTTTTTAGCGTGCTCGAAATTCGGATGGCATTTAACTTAAAGTAAAAAGGAAAATTCTAATAAATAAAATGATTAATACTTTACCACCGTCTTGGAATGGCTACACAGGACAAAAACTTTTTTGTTTATTTTAAAACAACCAGAAACGAGTTTTCATGTGTTTGTCTAGACGCGGTCTTCCCAGAAAGTTGAATACTATACGAATTATGTTAGTGCTTATATATTTATTTTAAATTATTAGTCCCGCTGAACATTATTTCAGTTGTTTGAGTCAGACAATATTGTGGTATCTATGGTTACAGAAATAATCGAACACACTAATGTGGATCCTGCGACAACTCAAAAGTACTTTACCTTCGTTGGTGAAACTCGAAATTTGTATAGAGGTTCATATGGTATATGTTCACGTATTTTCATAATCTCAGTTATATCTTCAAACCCAAATTGTGGTTGTTATGGCTGCAGAAATAAATTAGAACTAAATTGTGGATCCTGCGACAAATTAAATGCACATAAACTAGGTTAATGTAACTTATGGGGATCATGTTATTACTCCGACAGCAATAACTCGGTAGGGACTGCAGTTGTGTCTATGATACGGTTTATTTTACTTCTTTGTTGTTTACAGAGGATTCCGCCTATGAAGGTAGAGAACCTGTTTATGGATATCAAAGATGGCGTGGTTCTGCTATCACTACTTGAGGTCCTATCAGGAGAGAAATTGGTAAGAATTCGTACAATTGTGTTGATATTGCATGTACAACAAAGCACCTTTTGGTCTCTTTAAACTTGGTAAGAAGTCTAAAATCTTGGTTACCCTTTTGGCAAATTAAAAACGCTTCATCAAAAATTATATCTTAAGATTAAAAGTGAAAATTATAGGTTGTTACCACGGTACATTTCATTTTTATTAATATAACAATAACAGCTTGTTAAATCGTTTGATGTGACATATAACTGTGAGACTGCTTTTTCACTAGTATTCAGAATGTGAAATTTTAAGTTTAGCATTAGTTATATTAGTAACAATTGACAAACATATGCAAACATACGGAAACCTAAAATCCAGTCATTGCATTAACAATCTGGCATATCTGTTTTTTTTTTTAATTCAAAAATTGGAAGTCCATCTGGTAATTGTCCATTTGTTTGGTCAAATGATTTTAATCATTCAGTTATCATGTTCAACCAAATAAGAACATGTTCTTGCATGTCAAGGCTGAAATAAGCCAGATTCCAGTTGATAAGTTGATAGCCATCGGCTGTACTGGTATATAATGATTGTACACAGCAAAATCAAAATTATGAAATGTTTTTTCCTGTTGTGATAAAGCATGAGACAATTCATTAAGGTTTCCAATCAGGCTGTCAAAATGGACCTTCTGATTGGGAAGGATTAAACTCTGATTTTGTCGGTCTCGACACATGCCAAGTTTTAAAATGTTTTACAAGATAATGTCTGTATACAAGAATATTGTTGAACGGGGTATATTAAACTGTTTAATGAGACACTGACGTTTTATTAAACTTTTCAAAACTGGCCACCAGTGATGGTACACTGTAAACTGTCTAGTCGGCAATATCAAGGAGGATTCATTGAGGAATTATTCCCTATTTTCAGCAAATGTTTATATGTTGGAGCCGTTTTCTGTTCCTCTTGAAGTGGCCTTGCACACTTTCAAATATTTCGAGACCTGTAAATTGATGGAATTGTACGCTACATTTACATTACATTACAATTAGAACACGTAACATTCATCATTTCTGCATCATTTTGGAAGGTATATTTGTTCTGCCTTCAAGAGCCTTCTGTGTTTATAAGCCACTATCAGATCAAGAAGATCCAGGTATGAAGTACTTGAAGAATCAAATATTTGCATATCGGAGCGACGTCGTTCAAAAATGGTTCGTATACCATGTGCGGCCAGCATAAGTGCAGGTTTGTCACGAGCTACATTACCTATGTGTCACTTTATAGTGGACATGGTAGCTGCTGGTCAGACTTACCGAATGCACAAGCTGGTCTGGAGCTACGCTGGTCGCATATGGCATGAGACCCATCTTAGAAAAAACATGTCTATTGGGGTTAAATACCTTATATGAACAATGCTCAAGAAATGTTTTGATGTAATATAGAATAAAGATGGTGTAAGGAGGGGATGGGGTGGATTTACATTCATTATTTGGGTAAAACGCCTTTTTTGACTGTTTTGGCAAAAAGCATCGAGGTTGAATTGGGAAATTCACTTCGTAAAATTCTATGAATTGGAAATATTTGTATTGTAAAATTGCAATTGTATGAAGAAGAAATTAACAGTTTCAATTAATTAAATATGAAGGTAATAGCATAAATAATGTTAATTTCACTCTACATTTGTACAAAATGTCTAATACAGGTAAGCAAAGTGTCTGTGTATATTTTCAAAATCTGTATTGATAAGTTATGTGTGTTTTTACCACATCTTGATGTCTGTATGAATTCATTTCAATAACACATTTTAAACTTATGGTTAATGTAAGTGCTGAAATTTTGTTTTTTCAACATATATCATATTCAAACTGAAACTATCTCCAGACAATGGAACGTGGCAAATTGAAGAGAGTTCACTGTGTCAGCAACTTGTCAACTGCCCTTAAATTTCTGGAGAGTCAAAAGGTACAGTCTTGCGAAGTTGATAAAATATATTGATTTTCCCATCTCAAAACCTTTCATATACCACAATGTGTTACACATTTACATATAAAAAAAAATACTGATATCACATAAATTTATAAACGTTGTCATTATTTTGATTTTTACTTGAGCATAAAGTTGGTTTGTTTGACATCAAATGAATCGGCAATACGTTTACGTTTTCTACGGTATTTTCCGCTTAACCTTTAATATTTATATTTATGATGCAATAGTGGTACTCTCTACTCTGGATTTACATTTTGTATACAATATTGACAAAACCAAAAGGAACTAAAACTGCCATTTTTCTGTTTAACATTGAAATAACAAACAATACATTTACATCACATACACATATTTGCATTCTCTGTTATAATTGACCTGACCTGTTTTATGCGTTGACACATATTACGTTATTTCCAGATCAAACTTGTGAACATCAATGTGTCGGACATTGCTGACGGCAAGTCCTCCATCGTGCTGGGTCTTATTTGGACCATCATCCTGTACTTCCAGGTATAGCCATCGGTCAATAAGAGACAATTTAGAAAATGTTTAACCAGTCCATTCTAGAGACATTTTAAAAATGTTTAACCAGTCCATTCTGGAACAAGTATCATTCATAACATTTTAATGAGTTTTTGTTCTGTATTATTTTTGGTGTGGTGCAGAATTTTTGGAGTGTGTTTTATAATGTTGATGTGCTTTGATGAAAAATAATATTGGAAACTGTATAATGTAGTTAATATTTTTAGTTAATATAATTAATGTGTTATGATGCTGTATCAGTCATATTAGTTTTCAATCCCATAAACCATATACATACATACCTCTAAAATACATATGAGCCTCGCTCTGTGAAAAGGGGTTTTAATGCATGTGCGTAAAGTGTCTTTCCAGATTAGCCTGTGCAGTCCACACAGGGTAATCAGGGACAACATTTTCCGCTTAAACTGGATTTGCATCAAGAAGAGTCTTCATTTAAACGAAAAATACAGTTAAAACGGAAAGTGTCGTCCCTAATTAGCCTGTGCGGACGACACTTTACGCACATGCACTAAACTCCCTTAACCCAGAGCGAGGCTTAATTTTAACATTTTGATTCATTCTTCTACTTGCATTGTTTTATTCCATGCAGCTCTGTTTCGTAAGTTTCCATCCACAATGGGGGATCATATCTTTGTCATAACACCATCATTGTATTCAACGCTAAGATCTGCGAGGGAATGTTTACCATCGAGGCCATCGCCGTTTTGAAGATCCCACGGCGGTTTTGTAGATCCCACGGCCAATAATCGTGTGACGAGG
>VMBQ01011254.1:10966-23380 GCA_007657795.1 Dreissena rostriformis | reverse complement strand
TGTATTTTTGTTTTCTCTTATAAAGCATTTGAAGTTATGAAATGAATGTGTCCAACCTGATTATACACAAACAATATTTAGGTGAATTACTACTCGTTAAAACAAGTTAACACCTTTTGATAATCATTGGTTTACCTTTTAAAGAAAGCCAACAAACGTTAGTGCCCCAAAGTGCCCCCCCCCCAAGTTCCCAACAGGTGGCGGATGTTTGTCCAATAATTAAGCAAGATTAATGATGCTTTCACTTGAATCTTGAACCTTGAAAAATGCATGCATAAGTGTGTGTTTTTTATCACTTTCTTCGTCTAAATATTTCTGGTACTAATCAAATAAATAAAATGGCGTTTCAGTGAACATAAATGTTTGACTGCAATCATCGAATGCTTGCACTTTTAATCATCATCATCGTCATCGTCATCGTCATCATCGTCGTCGTCGTCGTTGTCGCCGCCATCGCCATCGCCACCATCGCCACCATCACCACCATCACCACCATCACCACCATCACCACCATCACCACCATCACCACCATCACCACCATCACCACCANCACTGCAAAGATAGTAAAATATTGACATTTTCCTGTGATGGATTGGTTTGCTTAATTATTGGGTGTTTTATTAAATGTTTAAAATATAACATCGTTGCTACGGTGATAACTGGATATACACATGGGTGGGGCAGGTTTATGTCTGTTTGCGGTCCAAGTGAAACAATCCCGTGTTCTCAAGATACAAGATACAAGATACAAGAATCTTTATTTAACGTCGGTTGTGAACAATTATAAACATTAGCTCATGAGCTTTTTCCCGACAAAACAATTGTATATAAATAACAAGTGTATATTGAGCTGAAAGAAAGAAAGATTAAGCATATTATATAAGCATTTAAAGTACAAAGACATAGTTAAAGCACATAAAACACAAATTAAGTACAAAATGTTCATTAAAAGCATAATATTTTGCAAGTTACGAACACACAAATAAGACAAAGGGAAAGATACATAAAAACTATATTGGAGTTTTCTTGCATAGTTCAAAATTAAAACATATGTTATACACATTTAAGTTGTACAAACAAAGCATAGCAGACCTATAATAAAAATTAAGATATTAAAACAAGTAAAGCACATAATTCATGTTTAAAAGCATATAAAAGCACATGAATAACAACACATAGTACATATATACACATATATACATGTTTAAAACACACAAGAAACACACAAACAATATATACATGGAAGAGTAACCAAGGGGAATAAGCAGTATGTTTAAAAGCATATTAAAGCACATGAATAACAACTAAATAGCACATATATACACATATATACATGTTTATAACATTTTAAAACACACAAGAAGCACACATACAATTATACATGGAAGAGTAACCAAGGAGAATAAGCAGTATGTTTAAAAGCATATTAAAGCACATGAAAAAACAACTACATAGCACATATATACACATATATACATGTTTAAAACCTTTTTTTTAAACAAACAAGAAACACACATACAATATATACATGGAAGAGTAACCCATAGGCTCTGTAGGACCAAACATACCGTCGTCTTACTTGTATCATATTTAGTTTATAAATTGAAATCTATGTTTTGCAATATGACTTAAGAAAACGGAATAACTTTGATACGATGCATTTTAAATCGCACCAAAGTCGTGAAAAAAATATCACATTTTAACCCAGTTTAGCTGTAATGTCAAACATTAACATTGACACCGTGTAATTGTATAAGAAGTTTCTAAATACACCTATACAATTGGTATACACCCATATTAACCATGTCAGAGCTGACATATTACCTAAGCGTTATAATTGTATATATGTACAATGACACACTTTCGCGAGTACACTCGATACACGTCATATGTGACCTTGAAAATCGACCATAGAAACTTAATACCAGTTTGCCTTGTATGCATGTCGTAAAGTCGACGTTTGAATAAGAACGTTTATGTCATTATGGTATTTAAAACTGACACTTCACGCTCTATATTTTACGGTGTAATGGAAGTAACATCCAAAGTGTTTGTTTGTGTGCGTACGCACAAATGCCAACGTGCGTACCTACAGGTCTTTACGTGCGCACGTACAAGTCTTAACGTACATGTCTTAACATGCGCACGTGTTTGTCATTACGAGCGCACGTACACTTCCTTCCGACGTCGTTTCCACGAGTCAGTAATGTCGTTAACACGACTTAATTACTTAGTAATCCACACGACTTATCAGTCAAATTCGCGACTTAAAATGTCGATTTTATGGAACAATCGATCCCATGACTTACTACGTCGTACACACAATTATTTAGAGACATGCATAACATCTGTGTCATTCTTTTGAAAACCATTTCAATAAGATTTTAATCGAATTATCCAAATGTTTTGAAAACGTAGTAAACACTGATAAGTGCGCACGTTAATACTCGAATAGGCGCAAGTGAGATCTTTAAGTGCGCAAGTCAATACTCATACGTGCGCACGATGTTTCTCTACATTCTAGTAGTCAAATAGTTATTGATCGAGTACAGTATTGTTTTCATAAAACTCCACGAGTGTTTGCTCAGTGTCTTGTCCCATATCATGATTTTTTTCTCATCTCAGTTTATATTGACTGTACATGCTGAAGACGGCAACAAATTGTATCGTTTACAGTTTTAGATGGTCCGTAGGTCCTCCATATCGCTTTTTATAAATACTTGATAACAATTCGGTTCATTATTACAATTATATCACCACCGTGTCTCTTGCTTGGTGTTGTTATCAATATAGGCACGTTGATCGACTCTCTGGACTGATCAGTTGATTCAATAAAAATGACATTTGCATGTTTATCATCGGATTAAGGAGGCTCAGTTTGTTCAGTTATGCCGATAAGAACGGGTAATATATCACTACATGTTCGCCTCATATCTCGCTGTATCGTATACATTATACTGATGATGTCATGTCTTTGCAAGGCATGTGAACCTTTGACCGATGACAAAGTTTAGTGACATGTGTAAAGTTAACGCAAATCTACATTTATTGTGTACACGAGTATTTGTACAATGTGCAAGTTGTCTTTTATATGTTTGACAGGTTTCATTTACCCAGGAAAAACAAAACATTATAATGTCGTGCATATATTACTCAGTGTTAATCATAAGAAACCACAAACAAAAAAATAAATAATTAAGTATTAAAAATACATTTGCGAATATGATTTTTGAACAACATGTAAATAATAAATTAAAATAATATAATGAACTGCGAAGATTCGTGTGTTGAAAATTAACTGATTCTCATTTTTGTTGTTAAACTGTTTCAATAAAGACACATGTCTTGCTCTTATGCTCCATCTAGAATTTGAAAAGGGCAGGGAGGGGCTATTTTGTCAAAAGGGCACTTTCGAGCGCGCTGTATTTTGTCAAAAGGGCACTTTCGAGCGCGCGGTTGTATCCGGAATGCTCCCTGTTGCATATTAATTTTTATATTATAAATTATTGATAGACTTTGTTATTGCCATTTTTATTAAACCATGCATATATAATGTCTACAATGAGGAATACATTAATAACAATGTTATAAGAGATTTATAAATTATAATAATTATGTCTAACAAAATAAAAAGGGCAGGGAGGGGCCTAGGACGGGCAGGGCGGGGCTTCGGAATGGCAGGGTGGGGCGCCCTTCCATTTAGGCCTAGCAAGAGCACTGTGATATCTTGCCAACAAATTGTTTCTGGTTTTTATTAAATCCCTCAAATTCTGAACTGTAACTCTGTAAATATGCATTTAATCAAGCAAATTACGTGTCTGTAAAATACATTCTTATCCTCATCATTATCATCTCTGTTGTTAGCTCGTTGCCACTGCGCGTGACCAGTCTATGACGGTATATCACGATGTTTACCAACTGTAACACATTCAGGATCGATATATCAAGAGTTCACGGTTCAAGCAAGTCCATCTTTATCGGATACGTGGCCTTGAGTTCATTATCAGTATGTATCTGACATCAAATGACATATCTGGCCATGTTACGATTTAAATGCCACTTTGCATGACATTAAAAGGACATAAAGTGTGTGTGCACATTGTAAATTAAAACGTTGGGTACCATAAATGTTACGTTTTTAAAGTGTTTTACATGCATTGAAACAGAATAAATATATGTATGCGCAATTGAAATAAATATTATTCATTGTAATTGCAATTGAAATGTAAAATATCCATGTCTTCGGATTGCCTAATGTATGGAAGACATCCTAAATGTATTAAATATAAAAGAGGTGAGAATTTAATTTAAAAGAGATTTTAACTTACAAATTCAAAAAATATAATTTTTATATTGGTCCCCAGGTACAATTTGCTTACAACTCCGTCTTACAGACTTTCCCACATGAATCACTTATTCCGTCTTTTTAGTATGCGAGTGGTTCATTCTTGTTTATTTGAATGTCTGAACAATAGATGTAATGTCGTTGAATCAATTTTCAGAAAACGAGATAAAAAGTGTCCGGAATGAAAGGGTGTAAAATGTATTATCAAATGCTGTGATTGTATCATTGGCTCTGCGTTATTTTTGTCTTTATTGATAATGACATACAATCGCCCTATTTTATAAACGTCTAAACCACATCCATGTCAAATGGTCTGCAACTGATAAATCTCGACAATGACGGAGATTTGAATACATATTTTCTTTGTATCCATGTCTTAAAGTAGATGTTAAATGCTTATGTCACTGTGGTTATTTAAAGCTGGCACTTAAGTCGTTATATTTTTCCTTGGCCATATTAAACGTGTCTCTATAAAAAGCTTGTTCGTTCTGCGCCCAGAGTAAACATGAACATACTGTTATTAAGCAATAAAATGTCGATTATCAGATATCTTTAAGTCATTTACATTAACATGATCAGGCACTTGTAAATGTATTACACATCTTGGAATCAGATGCACTATCTTGATATCGCACACTGAGGCGCACAGCACACTCAGCAGTTCAAACGAAACATTCGCCAGTGTACCATACAATGATTTCAACATACTTAAAACACGATGAGCCTTTGTTCATGTAGCTTAACATTTCAAGAGTTCATCGTGGTCAATGGTCAATAAGTCACAGTAGCGTTGTTTCTGCATATAAGAATGTCAAACGATTAGCAAGTATTTTTTTTTTAAATAAAAAGTCAGGTTTCTTATGTTTTGGCGATGTACACCTACGTTGTGCAAATGCGAGCCAGCAAGATTCCATGTCATCGAAATCAACAAAGACGAGAAATAAACAACAACGAATTAATACTTAGTAAAATGCAAATTTGTTGTCAAAAATCACGAAAATGTATCATTTGAAATAACTGATATTTCACAAAGAACCATTCGTTCGTATGAAAAACGGGTTAAGTGTACTTTATATCATTGTAGTTGCTGCACAATTTAATGCATAAACTAAATGAAATTTAATGGAAGACAAATAATTTAGACTATCTATGAGTGAGGTTAATCATTTAAGTGTTCGTTTTTATATTATTTCATGTTACTTAGCGCTCTGTATACAGTGATTGCAAGGAATGTTACCTGGTAAGATGAAACAAGAGAAATGACTGGTCTATCTTTAAATAGCATGCAGTTTAAGCATTCGTTTTCATGGACTAAAATTAGCCTAGATGACATAATGATGTGTTATTTCGCTGACTGGACGGTTTGTTAAAATAGTGGTTTATGGTAGTAAAACTACAACTTTACTCTCAGGGCCTATATTTAATTAACGATTATTATAAGAGCAAGCGACACGCTACACTAGACCAGGCATGCACTCACATAAAGGGACCATGGATTGCAAAGCATCGCAAAGTACAAAGGAATATTGATCTTGAAATTATATATTCTGGGATAGATCGTTCTGTGGTCTAAATGCCCAATTATTATTTAACACATACAAGCTTTGCATTATTTAAGTGTTATTTTATCAATATAGTGGACCATGACAATTTGCTATAAAAATAAGAACACAAAAATGGATTTTATGAAGTTTCTTTGAATTCACTTTTCAAAGGTGTTAGGTATCTATGTTCATGTTTAAATACGAACTTTGACATTTCTGCATCATGAAATAAAAATCTCTTTATTATTTTTCCAATACAAAATAATATAAACATGTATACCAAAGTAACGGAAATGTTAACGCTTAACTTCGTAGTAATACAAGTTGTGTTTCAATACAAGTATGTTGTTATTGGAATAGCATTAGTTTCTGTATAAACAGTTATGAAGTTCTTCCTATGTAAGGTGCATAGATTTATTCCCGAACTTGAACGCGCAAGGAGAATTAATATATTCATTCTACCTTACTATGTGAATAGTGAACGTGGCGTTAATAAAATGTTGTCATTTTTAGCATGAACAGTTACATGACTTCACAGTTACAAGCATTATACGTGCATTCACTATTGCATTCTATTGCATCATGCTTAAATATTTTATTTCAGATTCTTTATCACGTGGGAAAAATATATATTTCATGTAAAGACAGTCAGTTGACTTTGTGTGTGTATGCGTATATAAGTGGATAATATACATACACTCCATCTATTTTGAACACGGTTGATTTCATTCAAGCTATAGCACATGACCTAACAACAATTGCGAACTCATCACAAATCACGAGTTGCCCCAAATTGCCATTCGCTGGCGATACATCAAACGGCAGAGAGGACCACCAAGGCATCATGTCAAGCGTGGTGCATGAAGTAACCGATTTACAGTTAAAATACATGACAATGATAAATCGTGTGAACCGATGAGTTCGCAGAAAAGGTGATAAAACGGGTTTGCGAAAGGCACACTAGAAAATTCTTCGAAATGGGATAGAATTGGAGAAAAAAACACAAATAAAGTTCGCACATTTGAATTCCTTTGAAAACCACTTAAAGTATCGATCGTTATTATTTGGATGAAACTATCATTGGTGGCTCCAATGGATAAGATTTGTTTGTACATGTTTATTAGTTTATTCAAGTCTCATCCAATACATGTGTTATACAACATATATAATACAAATATTCAACTAAAATAAAAAATATATATAAAATATAACAACTTGTACCGGCCAATCTAAATCAGATTTACAGGAGACTATTATACACAAATAACCAGTACAATTAGTGTTTCTACTTACATATCATAAAAGGCAGATTACCATTGTTAACCTGAAATTAAGAACTGCTCTAAAAAGGAAAGAAGCTAAGAAACTGAGTTTTGTTAAAGCCTGGCACTATCGCGCACATACAAAAGTTTAAAAAAAAGCATATATCACCCATAATCAGACTACGAATGAACTGGTTAACAATGATTATCTACACAGAGTTAAAACATTTTAATAATTAAAACAAAGTATAGTATCAATATAAATACAATATAATTGCACAAGATACTATTGTAAAAGTAATACACAATTATACATTGCAACTCAATTAAATTAGAGAGAGAGAGGAGTCTGTCAGTAAATTACCATTGTTAAAAGTCAACCAATCACTGAAAAAGCGTTGGCACCCTTATATTATAAATAGAGTTGATTAAAACTTACAGATTGAACACCAACAACAGAGCAATTCATCGGACAGACCCCTTTCACTCCCTACCAAATACTAGTATTTTCAATCACTAAGTTAATGTTCCAAACATTATTCTAATATATACTATATTAAGTAAACACTTAATTGTATAATTGATTATTTCTAGTTTTTTACATATAATGGCAGGTTTTGGCAGTGTCCTTAACAATTTCAATATTGGATAACAAGAAAATCATTTTATCAATATCTGAGAGGTTACTGAACTCGCTATTAATATCATTAGCCTTTTCATATAGTTCATTTCTTGTATTTAAGTAAGCTTGACAATGCAATAAAACATGTTCTTCATTTTCAACAGACTCTTTACATAATGGACAAAGTCTTAAATCTTCAGGTATATTTTCATATCTCCCAGTTTCCAATCTTATGGGAGCAACTCCACATCTGAATTTAGCTAAAGCAGATCTCTATTTATATGATAATGGCATACTGAGGTAATGTTCAGTCTCATAATCTGTCTTAAAAAGAGCACATGTTCGTAATTTATTTCTTCCTCTACCCGATGATCCAACTGGATTTTGTACACTATCTCTCCATGTAACAATAAATTTATCCACAGCCAGCTTAACAATATAATCACAGAAACTTCTAAATGACATATTCATAAAAGCATTCTCATAGTCTACAAATTGAACATCTTCAAAATATTTATGAACTCTGTCATTCCAGTTTTTACAGCTTCTATTACTTTAAGTAGAACAACATTTGTTAACTCTATAATTTAATCTACTATTATCCATATTAATTGGTCTATGTAAAATTTGTGAAACAGACCTCCATTGTTTCACTTGTAGCGGCTGCCAACCAAACTCACCATAAAGAGCATTGATGGGTGTGTATTTACCAGTCCCCAAAATGAATCTAAGGGCCCTATGTTCAACTGCATTAATGCAAGAGTATGACCTTGTTCCCCAAACAGCTTCACCATATGCGATAATGTGCCAAATTGTTGATTCGTACAACCGTTTGAAAACATTATATGGCATACCCCCATAGCCTTACTTTTAGCAATGAGCAGTCCCAGAGCTCTTCCGTCACTTTGGGCAACACACTTAGCTGTTTTCTCATAGTCCAAAAACTCATCCATCGGTATTCCTAGGTAAGTATATATATCTACTACTTTGAGGGAATGAACACCACAAGTGAAAGTATATGAAGTTATGTTAACAGAGTTTGGTCTAAAATGTACCACATTACTTGTTGAAGGATTAACATTCATACCATTATTTTAACACCAATCATTTAAAATATACATGTTTTATTATGGTGGCTTTTTGCAAAGTTGTGGAGATCCGGATAATACCAATGTTACCAATTTAACGCTATTTTAAGAATTGCTAGCTGTTCCGTCACTCTCCGGTTTATATGTATTAAAATGTTCTTCATTATGATACATTATCACGATACATTAAAGCGAATATGAATAAATGAAGATCGATTAAGCCCACGTTAATTGAGAGCATGTCGGACCACCAGCTTTACTACCGTTCGACACCATTNGGGGGGGGGGGGGGGGCATTCCAAGATAAGTGAATCATATGGAAAATATGAATGTTGTATTAGTTAGTGCAGAGAATACGTGCATGGCTAGCAGTAGGTGAACATCCAGATGAAAACATACACGACAATTTGAGCCGCGTTCTGTGAAAAACTGGTCTTAATGCATGTGCGTTAAGTGTGGTCCCAGATTAGCCTGTGCAGTAAGCACAGGCTAATCAGATAGGACACTTTCACGTCTTAACTGGATTTTCATTAGGAAGAGACTTTCTTTAAGCGAAAAATACCATACATGCGGAAAGGGTCGTCCCACATTAGCCTGTGCGGACTATACAGGCTTATCTGACACGACACTTTACGCAAATTCATTAAGCCCAGTTTTTACAGAACGTGGCTCATTTGATTCGAATGACCAAAAGAAATGTTATGATGCAAGATTTCAATGTTAAACGCTCACTTTACTGTATGTCTAATGTACGTTTATATTGTTTGTTATAAACATAAACGCAAACCTTCAAGTCAATCAAGCCACTCCCTCGATCAATATTATATTCGTTACATCAGTGCTATCTTATGATAAGACGTTAACTTGCCTCATATAAGAAACATGTTCAATTATTAATTACATGTATAATATAATCTGGCAATATTCGTGAAGTCACCCAAATTTTGAGCGTATATTTGACTTTCTACAAACAATTACGTCCAACATAGATTGTACCATCACATTTTATTGACTGATCTTTCGGTGCATGCGTAAAAGTGTAAGAAGAAAATAAAGTGATATCATACTAGTGTGCGCATGCGCGGCCTACCACTGAGTCACAATATGTCCTCTAATGATTAAAGCGTGCAGTGCAACACTCATGCACACCCTCGCTATCATATAGCATCTGGAGAATATACAAATTGTATCAAAAGAAGTCAGTCTGTGTGACGCCCTCTTAAGCCATAAGTGATGCATTTGTAACTTTATTAAATAAATTGAAACATTCTTTAAGTTTCACTACATTTGACTTTCGCTTTTATAACATTTACTCGTAAGCTCTGACAAAGCTTTTTAAATTGACGCATACATTGTATGCAACGTGCTGTTAATTTTGGAGTACCAATACAAACTACTTGAGCTCGACATGCATTAATTTGTTTGTAAGGCCCTTCCTAGTTTCGATTGACTGACCGCTTTGCCTGCAAAGATGAGGAAACAAAAGACTCCTGGCTTCCCCGAACAGTCTTAATATGAGTTAATGTTATGACTTTACGTTAAAACATAAGATATGTTTAACATTGTAAAGACAGAAGCTTTGTTTCTATTCTTTTTTATATGCAACGTACTTTTTCTGGAATCTGTGACTCAACATGGAAATGGGCAATCTATGTACGCTACTGTAAGCAAGAAGTTTTGCCATAGGAAGTAAGTAGAGTTACTAAAAATGATGACGTCAGCCGCATGCTCATACTCACTTATGTCTCTCAACGCGCGTTTGAAATTAGTGTAGCACATACATTTAATTTACATTTATATAGGAAGCTGATGTGAGCATAAGGTAAATATATCGGTTGACCTCAGCTAGTCTACATGTAAATATATCGGTTGACATCAGCTAGTCTACATGTAAATATATCGGTTGACATCAGCTAGCTGAAAATTAAGATCCATGTTATCATTTCTTATGGCGAATTTCATTGTGCAAGATTGGCAGTTTCCGGACATGTCTTGATTGCTTATGTAAACGAGACATAGTTACGCAAACATTATTAAATGATTGCTTGTAACGGTGACAACTGAACCAACCTAACGGATCAGGTTTTGGTCGACTAGATGTCCCAAGTGCAATAAATACGAGCCTCGCTCTGTGAAAGGGGTTCAATGCATGTGCAGTCCGCACAGGCAAATGAGGGACGACGCTTTCCGCCTTAACTGGATTTTCGCTAAGAAGAGACTTCCTTTAAACGAAAAATACCATATACGCGGAAAGCGTCGTCTCTGATTACCCTGTGCGGAAAGCCTATCGGAACCGTTTTAACTTGTAAAACATACACATGTACAACGTGTGCATGTATAAAAAGTGTCTGTTCACAATGCAATAACAACTGGGCTGATTTTGACTTTGCCTTAGCGTTAAAATTTTATATGAAACTCGCTCTGTGACAATTGGGTTTAATGCAAGTGCGTTAAGTGTCGTCCCTGATTAGCATGTGCGGACTGCACATCCATGCCCCCGTTAGCTAAACGATACACTATGTAAACGTCATGAAAGACCTTGACACTGACACACTCGACAGCTGCGGTAAATTGATAACAGTTTGGTACAAGTGTGCATTGTATGCATGTTGTCAGGTCGATGTTTAAATAGTGAAGCTTATGTCAGAGTTGTATTTAAAGCTGACACTTATGACACTATCTTTACCATTTCGATAGCTGTATTTAGCGCTGCCTTTAAATATATATCTTCTATAGTTAAACCGTTAGTGTCATTTATAAAGGTTATGATTATTCGTACCAATGCGTATAATTAACTGTGAAAACGTTACATAGATGGTACCACCGTTTACATAGTCCCTAAAACATGCAGTCAATTACGTGAAAATGTCCGCGGATCGAGTGACATGCTAAATGACCTTTTTTGGTCGCAAGGCCCACGGAAATATCATTCGCTGTCAGGTCATTTTGATTATAAATGTCAATGTCACAACATTGATTAAACAAATGTGAACTTGTTTGAACCGTTAACATGCCCTCAAAAAGAGCGAGCAAGCGTTATTGTATTAAAAAAAGACCAACTCCAATACTTAAAACCATATTTACAATAATAAGGAAGTTAGTAGTGTATACTTATTTTGATAGCCATCTAAATAAATTAGGCATGAGCCGTTCAGTTGTAGACGTGTATTTTTTACTTATCTGATAAACAAACTATGGCAAAGGGAAAATAAATTAGTTTTATAATTATAGATTCTTAAATAACAAGAAACCGTCGGAGACGGGTGATGCTCCCCAATGTTTTTTTTGTCACAATATTGCACTATATATTCAGATAAAAGGAAGCGTCTTGAGGGGCATAACTTTGGACAAAATAATACGATGGATGGTTTAGCAACTTAAAAATTTCAAAGGGCCATAACCTTTTAAATAAATCATCTAATCAGAACCTTCTAATAACATGCGCATCTCCTCAAGGTAGTTAAGCTTCCCATAAAGCTTCATTGAATTCCAGTCAGTAGTTGGGGAGAAATAGCCCGGACAAGAATTGCACTATATGTACAGTTTATAGAAA
>VMBQ01011253.1:1030-23838 GCA_007657795.1 Dreissena rostriformis | reverse complement strand
GTGTATTCACAGATATATCCTATGTAATGACAGATATTTCCTTTGTATTGACAGATATATCCTGTGTATGGACTGATATTTCCTGTGTATTGACAGATATATCCTATGTAATTACAGATATATCCTGTGTATTGACATATATTATCTGTGCATTGGCATATAGTATCCGTGTATTGAATGAAATTACCTGTGTATCGACAGACATTACCTGGGTAGTGACAGATATTTCCTGTGGTTTGACAGATATATCCTTTGTATAGATATTTTCTGTGTATGGACAGATATTTCCTGTTTATTGACAGATATATCCTGTGTATTGTCAGATATTTCCTGTGTATTGAGAGATATTTTTCTGTGTATTGACAGATATTTCCTGTGTTTTGACAGATATTACCTGGGTATTGACAGATATTTCCTGTGTATAAGCAGATATGTACTGTGTATTGACAGATATTTTCTGTGTATTGACAGATATTTCCTGTGTAATGACAAATATTACCTGTGTATTAACAGATAATTCCTATGTAATGACAGATATTACCCCTGTGTATTGACAGATATATCCTGTGTATGGACTGATATGTCCTACGTATTGACAGATATATCCTATGTAATAGATATTTCCTGTGTATTGACATATATTTCCTGTGTATGGACAAATATATCCTGTGTATTGACAGATATTACCTGTGTATTGACATATATGTCATGGGTATTGACATATATTACCTGTGTATTGACAGATATTTCGTGTATATTGACAGATATTTCCTGTGTATTAGCAATATGTCATGTGTATTGACAGATATTTCTTGTGTATTGACAGATATTTCCTATGTAAAGACAAATATTACCTGTGTATTAACAGATACTTCCTGTGTATTGACAGATATTACCTGTGTATTGACAGATATTTTCTGCATATTGACAGATATATCCTGTGTATTGACAGATATACCATGTGTATTGACAGATAAAACAGTGTATTGACAGATATTTCTTGTGTATTGACAGATATATCCTGTGTATTGTCAGATATTTCCTGTGTATTGACAGACATTTCCTGTCTATTGACAGAAATATCCTATGAAATGACAGATGTAACCTGTGTATCGACAGATATTTTCTGTGTAGTGACAGATATTTCCTATATATTGACAGATATATCCTGTGTATTGTCAGATATTTCCTGTGTATTGACAAACATTTCCTGTCTATTGACAGAAATATCCTATGAAATGACAGATGTAACCTGTGTATTGACAGATATTTTCTGTGTAGTGACAGATATTTCCTATATATTGACAGATATATCCTGTGTATTATCAGATATTTCCTGTGTATTGACATATATTTTTCTTTGTATTGACAAATATATCCTGTGTATTGACAGATATTTCCTGTGTTTTGACAGATATTACCTGGGTATTGACAGATATTTCCTGTGTATTAGTAGATATGTCCTGTGTATTAACAGATATTTTCTGTGTATTGACAGATATTTCCTGTGTAATGACAAATATTACCTGTGTATTTACAGATAATTCTTGTGTATTGACAGATATTACCTGTGTATTGACAGATATTTTCTGCGTATTGACAGATATATCCTGTGTATTGACAAATATATCATGTGTATTGACAGATAAAACAGTATATTGACAGATATTTCCTGTGTATTGACATATATATATACTGTGTATTGTCAGATATTTCCTGTGTATTGACAGACATTTCCTGTGTATTGACAGAAATATCATATAAAATGACAGATGTTACCTGTGTATTGACAGATATTTTCTGTGTATGGACAGATATTTCCTGTTTATTGACAGACATATCCTTGATTGACATATATTTCCTGTTTATTGACAGATATTACCTGTGTATTGACATATATTACCTGTGTAATGACAGATATATTTTCCATTTAATTATATATATTTCCCGTTTATTGACAGATATATCCTGTGTATTAACAGATACATCCTGTGTATTGACAGATATATCCTGTGTATTGACAGATATATCCTATGTAATGACAGATATTACCTGTGTATTGACAGATATATCCTGTGTACGGACAGATATTTCCTGTGTATTGACAGATATATCCTATGTTATGACAGATATATCCTGTGTATTGACAGATATTATCTGTGAATTGGCATAAAGTATCCGTGTATTGAATGATATTACCTGTGTATCGACAGACATTACCTGGGTATTGAAAGATATTTCCTGTGTATTGACAGATATATCCTTTGTATTGACAGATATTTTATGTGTTTTTACATATATTAGATGTGTATTGGCAGATATTTCCTGTGTAATGATAGATATTTCCCGTGAAACGACAGATTTTTCCTGTGTTATGACATATACTAACTGCGCACTGAGAGATATGTCCTGTGTATTGACAGATATTTCCTGTCTACTGACAGATATATCTCGTGTATTGACAGNACAGATACTTCCTGTGTATTGACAGATATTACCTGTGTATTGACAGATATTTTCTGCATATTGACAGATATATCCTGTGTATTGACAGATATACCATGTGTATTGACAGATAAAACAGTGTATTGACAGATATTTCTTGTGTATTGACAGATATATCCTGTGTATTGTCAGATATTTCCTGTGTATTGACAGACATTTCCTGTCTATTGACAGAAATATCCTATGAAATGACAGATGTAACCTGTGTATCGACAGATATTTTCTGTGTAGTGACAGATATTTCCTATATATTGACAGATATATCCTGTGTATTGTCAGATATTTCCTGTGTATTGACAAACATTTCCTGTCTATTGACAGAAATATCCTATGAAATGACAGATGTAACCTGTGTATTGACAGATATTTTCTGTGTAGTGACAGATATTTCCTATATATTGACAGATATATCCTGTGTATTATCAGATATTTCCTGTGTATTGACATATATTTTTCTTTGTATTGACAAATATATCCTGTGTATTGACAGATATTTCCTGTGTTTTGACAGATATTACCTGGGTATTGACAGATATTTCCTGTGTATTAGTAGATATGTCCTGTGTATTAACAGATATTTTCTGTGTATTGACAGATATTTCCTGTGTAATGACAAATATTACCTGTGTATTTACAGATAATTCTTGTGTATTGACAGATATTACCTGTGTATTGACAGATATTTTCTGCGTATTGACAGATATATCCTGTGTATTGACAAATATATCATGTGTATTGACAGATAAAACAGTATATTGACAGATATTTCCTGTGTATTGACATATATATATACTGTGTATTGTCAGATATTTCCTGTGTATTGACAGACATTTCCTGTGTATTGACAGAAATATCATATAAAATGACAGATGTTACCTGTGTATTGACAGATATTTTCTGTGTATGGACAGATATTTCCTGTTTATTGACAGACATATCCTTGATTGACATATATTTCCTGTTTATTGACAGATATTACCTGTGTATTGACATATATTACCTGTGTAATGACAGATATATTTTCCATTTAATTATATATATTTCCCGTTTATTGACAGATATATCCTGTGTATTAACAGATACATCCTGTGTATTGACAGATATATCCTGTGTATTGACAGATATATCCTATGTAATGACAGATATTACCTGTGTATTGACAGATATATCCTGTGTACGGACAGATATTTCCTGTGTATTGACAGATATATCCTATGTTATGACAGATATATCCTGTGTATTGACAGATATTATCTGTGAATTGGCATAAAGTATCCGTGTATTGAATGATATTACCTGTGTATCGACAGACATTACCTGGGTATTGAAAGATATTTCCTGTGTATTGACAGATATATCCTTTGTATTGACAGATATTTTATGTGTTTTTACATATATTAGATGTGTATTGGCAGATATTTCCTGTGTAATGATAGATATTTCCCGTGAAACGACAGATTTTTCCTGTGTTATGACATATACTAACTGCGCACTGAGAGATATGTCCTGTGTATTGACAGATATTTCCTGTCTACTGACAGATATATCTCGTGTATTGACAGATATTTCCTGTGTATTGACAGATATTTCCTGTATATTGACAGATATATCCTGTGTATTGACAGATATTTCTTATGTATTGACATATGTGTCCTGTATATTGACAGATATTTCCTGTGTATTGACAGATAAATCCTGTGTATTGACAGATATGTCCTGTATATTGACATATATTTCCCATGTATTGACAGATATTTTCTGTGTATTGACAGATTTAACCTGTGTATTGACAGACATTTCCTGTTTATTGATAGATATATCCTGTGTATTGACATATATTATAAAAAAAAAATCATTATATCATGAAGCTGGTGAAGTTATGTCACAGTCTCAGAAGTGGTTGAGAGACGAGCAACCAAAATTGTGGGACGAACAATGCAATTTTCTTAAAATTCAGAAATATAAATATTTACGGAAATTTTGGTTTTCGAATTCATCATATGATTTTAGGGAATATAAAAATCAACGAAACAAATTTAAAAATTACTGCAATAACAAAATACAGGAATATCAAACAACAACCAGAAGAGAACTAATTAGTAATCGCAATAATCCAAATTATATGTGGACAAAAATTAAACAGGCCAAACCTCAACAAATTGACTGGGTGCCGTTTGTCCGGGATTGCAAAAAAACACTGGGTGCCGATTGTCCGGGTGCCGTTTGTCCGGATATGCACAGACATAAGTATAAGTCCAAATGATTAGCGAGATTATTTCGCTAATTTACTATATGATATTAATGCACCATCTGTTTTATTAGATGGTACGACTGTAGGTCCTGCTTCTAATACAATTTCTCTGAATAAACCAGTTGTTTTATCAGAAGTCGAAGATGCCACTAGGAAATTAGTAAATGGTAAAAGTTGCGGTATAGACGGCATTCCCTCAAAATATTATAAATACACTATTGAAATGTTAGCACCATATTTAGTAAAGATTTTCAACAACATCCTTGAAACCAAGGAATTCCCGAATTCATGGGGGAAAAGTATAATCTGTCCTATATACAAATGAGGATCAACACATATGCCAGAAAACTATCGCGGAATATCACTAATACAAATACACTATATACAATTTTCACGGGTATCATAAATAAACGATTGTACGAATGGGCAGAAACCAATCATAAAATTGATGCATCACAATCAGGCTTTCGTACTGGTTATTCAGCAATCGATAATGTGTTCTGTCTGCAAACTATAGTTAAAAATATCTGTCAAAAAAGGAGGTAGATTGTACTGTTAATACATTGACTTCCGTAAAGCCCTTGATAAAATCAATCACTATGTACTATTCCAATCCCTACAAAGAATAGGCATAGATGGAAAAAAATTATATGTTTTACTAAATATGTATAACTCGCTCTATTCATGTGTTAAAGTCCAAAATACTAAAACTCAACCTAACAGTATTTTCACAAGTTAACATAACAGAGTTTTTTAAATGTAATATTGGAACCAAGCAAGGTGATAAGACAAGCCCGACAATTTGTACATTGTTTATCGATCAATTATCTACGATGTTACGTGAAAAATGTGGTTCTGGAATATTCATAACTAATGAAATTCACGACATTATAAGTCTTATGTTCGCCGATGATGTAGCTAGTTGTGCCGAAACAGCAATTAAATTACAACAGCAATTAAATGTTATTGACGAATTTTGTGCCTTAACTGGAATGGAAATTAATCTCCAAAAAAAACAGAAATAATTGTATTTAGAAACGGTGGACCTTTAAGGCATTACGAACATTGGGATTTCCGTGCAACGCAAATAAATACAACCTCCATTTATAAATACATGGGATAAATGTTTACATAAAAAATATCCTGGAATGCTTCACATGAAAAGCTAATTACACAAGCACAAAAGGCAATTGTTGCCAATTACAATTATAAAAAAACATTTGGGTATTTTCCGACCAAAGAATTATTTATACTGTTCGATAGTATGAAACAGATTCTATGTTATGGATCACAGATATGGGGAAACGAATATATTGACTCAATTGAAGTTGTACATAACAAATTTTGTAAACGAATTTTGTGTGTTAAAAAATCTACTAACACATGTCCTGTTCACGGTGAATGCGGGCGTCTCCCACTATGTGTTACCTACTTTATCAATTTTATTAAATATTGGTGTAAATTGCTTATTATGCCTAATCATAGATACCCTAAACAATGCTATAAAATGTTAAAAGCTTTAGATGACTCCGAAAGAAACTGTTGGGCTTCAAAAGTCAAAACAATGTTATTTCGTTATGGCTATGGATATGTATAGATAATGCAAGAAATTGGTGATGTTAGTTTATTCATAAGACACTTTCGCCAACGCATTACTGACTGTTATACTCAAAACTGGCAAAGTGATAAAAACAATTCTTCTCGTTGTCACCATTACATTTACTACAAAACAATGCTAGATACAGAATGATATCTTTCCTTAGAACACATACCATTTAAACATAAAATTGCCTTTTCGAAATTAAGATGTTCTAATCATAAATTAAATGTTGAGATAGGTAGACAATCTAATATTGTATTTGATGATAGACTGTGTTATTTTTGTCTTGATACAAATAATATACGTGTTATTGATTGTGAATTTCATGCATTTTTCCACTGTTTAAAATATAGAGAATCTGTACCCAATATCTTTTTAATTGGTACCATGGTGAAATTCAGTATCTGATTTTTATTCATTAATGGGATCAACTAATGATAAAATTACACATAAAGTCACAACCTTTGTAAACTACCTGTTAAACAACATCAATTCATAACTTGGTATTTATATGTACATGTATTTCTATTTAGTAACAATGTTAGTGACAAGTTAGTAAGTTAGTAACAAGTAGTTACAAGACAACTATGTGAATGTATATTGTTTGTGTATATTGTGTATTATTGGGCCGGTGGCCTTTATTTACTTAAATAAATTGTTTGAGTTTGAGTTTGATATTACCTGTGTATTGACATATATGTCCTGTGTATTGACATATATTTCCTATGTATTGACAGATTTTTTCTGTGTATTGACATATATGTCCTGTGTAATGATAGATATTTCGTTTGTATTGACAGATATATCCTGTGTATTGACAGATATAATCTGTGTATTGACAAATATTTCCTATGTATTGACATATTTAACCTGTGTATTGACAGATATATCCTGTGTATTCACATATATTACCTGTTAATTGACAGAAAATACATGTGTAATGTCAAATATTTGCCTCGAAACTCATGTTTAAGCTATCATTGACTTATTTTAAAGATCTTGTAATGCATAAATTATCTACCGCTATATTTCTTAACAAATTTAATTGATACTAATGAATAGTATTGCTTGGCGGACATGCACCGGATAATTACCATTATGGTCGCCAAGAACACTATAATAACGGTCAAGTATATGTCACGTCACGGGTATTAAACATTCAAAGGAAAGAGCTCGCATTAAATGTATAGCTAACTTGTCCACATTCTAGCTTGTCAGCTAAGTAAGATGCGGATTCCGTATGCGTAACAGCTTTCTACATTTGTATTTCTTTGTGCAGCTACCGACGGTCCCCGGAACACTTATACCCTGCAGCGATCAATGATGTCATCGTAGCCACCAAACACTTCTTAAGTCACGCTCATATGTACAATGTGGACAAAAACAGAATTGCAGTGAAGGGTAATAAAAAGTTTCATGAAAGTATTAATTATTGAAATGTTTTTTTTTTCCAATGCCCATTTCTTGCATAAGGCTTATAATAAACCACTAATAAATAGAGTCATGCTATGTACCATATTTTAAAAGAACCGATTTAAAACATAAGGCGTAAAAAGATTTTTTTTTAATATTCTTTAATGATAACGATGGCTCGTTCGTGTCTTCTCTAGTATGATAATGATTTTAAACTTATTAATAATCAAATCATTATCATTAATCAATGCATTAAAGCAAACTAATATTTACTATTTAACAGGTGACAGTGCGGGTGGCAATCTAGCTCTTGCACTTGTTCTAAATCTTACGTCGGAAGCGGAACTTCCGGCGGTCTCCGCCCTGTCTCTGGACTATCCGGCCATACAGCTGTTCAACTTTGACCTGCCGTCCTACCATACGTATGAATACGGCCCGTGCTTTCTCACTAAAACGTCGATGATTTATTATTGGCTCACTTATATCTTCGGTCACATGGAATACTATAGCATTCTGTACAACAGAGAACACATCGATGAGGAAACGCTCGTAACCTATGAAGACTATATATCAACTAAGCTTTTACCAGAATTCCTACAGAAAGAAACTAAACAGGTAAACCGCCCTGCTGATGTTAATGCAAAACCAAGTGACGCATTGTTAAGGCAAATAAGGAGCAAGATAAAGGACCCGATGTTGGCGCCCCTGATGGCCTCTGATGACGCCATGTCAAAACTTCCACCGACGTACGTGCTCACAGCGGAGTATGACGCGCTACGTGACGAGGGTTTCATCCTTGTGGAGCGTCTGAGGCGCGTGGGGGTGAAGGTCGAACACGCCTACTGTCCGCACGAGGAACACGGCTTCTTGAGTTTCGTTGACATTGACAGCAATGCTAAGCGTGAGATCGACAAAACGGCCGCGTTTATTTCCCAGTACTCTTAAGGACGTAAAAACATTGAAATTACTTTAAATGAATTTTTTCTCGGTGTTTGAATACCTATATTTCACGTTGAATGTTTAAGCCTTGTCACACTCGAAGCTGGTCGTGCTACGATTGACCACGGTTCTGGACAAGTTTATAATATGGGCGTTTGGAGCATGGTAGAGTCTATTAATATTGAAAAAAAAAACGATGTCTAAATTCTAAAGTAACTCTGGTTAACTCGTCAAATTGTTTCGGATAACGAGTATTGCGTGTCAAAGTACTGGTGTCATTTGTATTTGGACCAACGCGATACTCAGTTATGTTACCTCGATTTTGGACACACATTTCAAAATGAACAAAGTGAAGCGGATACAATTAGTTTGAATGGAATAGGTAATTTGAAAACAACGACTTGACTGCTCTAGTGCAATTGTTTGTGAGCAACGACTAGTCCATTTAAGTGGTGGTGTAAATGTCATTTGCGGTTTGCTTAACAAGGAAGAGCTCCGATAATTCCCCTCCATTAGTTCCTGTTTGTAACACTTGTACTAGCGGATACACTCTTACATAGTAATTGACCTATTAGCTGGAAGTGTTGCAACATTGACCATTGACCTAGAGAAATGTCTCAATACAATAAGTTTTTTTTTTTAATAATTCCTCAGTAAGGTAGAGTCCGGACAAGATTTGGACACACGCATGCACGAGATGTACGTACGTACGAACCTTCTACAGCTTCTTGCTTTTAGAGAGGCACGCGAATTGGTCGGCCCCTCTAATGTACATGCTGCTCAATGACATTATTGTGTTGATAACTTACATGTGCGTTTGGCTTCATTACAATTGCATTTTTTGTTTCTTGCATTTGCTGTACATAAAATTAATCGTTCGTGTTGTTAATGCTAATTTTTAGTCCCTTCATAATTTTAGTTGAGTGTAACCCGCCATCGCGAAAGTTTCCCGCTGTTGTCTTTTATGGGAAC
This sequence comes from Dreissena rostriformis, assembly GCA_007657795.1. Lineage (NCBI taxonomy): Eukaryota > Metazoa > Mollusca > Bivalvia > Myida > Dreissenidae > Dreissena > Dreissena rostriformis. The sequence goes on along the minus strand of VMBQ01011253.1, from coordinate 14,158 downwards.
ATCAATGCTTTGACTGCAAATTTGTCGAGGAAACATAACGAGTGTCTTTAACTAAAACATGTCTTGCAGTAACTCAAGATATTTATTAGAGCGTTTACCATTGTACATCTTAATATGTGTCGTGTTCTGAGAAAACTGGGCATAATGCTTGTGCGTAAATTGTCATCCAAGATTAGCCCACAGTCCGCACAGGCTAATCAGAAACGACAATTTCCGCTTTTATGGAATTTTTCGTTTAAATGTTGTCTCTTGTTGGCGAAAATCCAGTTAAGGCGGAAAGTGTCGTCCCGGATTAGTCTGTGCGGACTGCACAGGCTAATCTGGGACGACACTTAACGCACTCGTATGCCTTTTGCCCAGTTTTCTCAGGACAAAACATCATTGAAGTAACACTGTAGCCATGATGCTTGTGTGGTGTGTAACCTTATTCACTGGCTACTGGCATGATTAAAGCATATGACGATCTAGTTTTTTCACTGGTAAAATTTTGGTTAAATTTTGCCAAAAACATGTCGTGTCCGCATAGTATTCATGTTGTTTTTTTTCTGTAAGATATTAAGTCTCCGTTGCGTTCTGCGATACATAAAAACAATTCTAAATCATTTGTCAACCGGTGAGACGCATTAAAAAATAAAACATATTATTACTTAATATGTAACAATACCGCAAAATATATAATTTAAAATGAAAAAAAAACATTCGACAGTTACATCCGGGGTAAAATATTGTTTCAATTTTATTTTTCACAAAATAGTTTATTACTTGATAATTTATCGTTGTGATACGTATTTTTAGGGCAATATTGTACATGTATATAATAAATTATATTAACTGTATCATGTGTGTATTTTCCATTCGAATTTAATGATCTTATGCATGAATATTTATATTTTGACAATTTCTTTGAATAACGTACACGATGCCGTGAGATAAAAAAGGCACTGCTCTGGCGTGACAAACGTTGCAATATTCTAGGCAAAATATATTCATTCAATCGCAGAAATGTGTGTGTAATCTCAAAAAATAAGTGTTGTGTTCAAATATATTGATATTCTACAAATTGTATTTGTTATGTAAAAAATATTTATGAAGTTGAAAATTATATTTATGAAGTTGAAAAATATTTGTATGGTCTATACAAGGTTACTTTACACTAAATCATTTTGTATCCCTCCGTGGTCCAAAGTTGAAAGTAGTGCCTATTTCTAAAGACACCATTCACTCTTCTGGTTAAAAAGCAATTTAGCAATCGCACCCATGCTGTTTGTATTTTTTTCCCGTATGCTATGTGGGTCTGCAACATTTCATCGGGACTACGTTGTAAGGTGAACGTTTGTGTGCGTTTATTATAGTACGATGCTTTGTCGAAATCTCAGTGCGGAAACCAAGTTTTCCGAGGGTGCTTGCATTTTGGCGAATTTAAAATTCTATGACGTTGCTATACCATATATTTTTTTACTGCAATAATTGGAAGAGGACAGATTTATCTTTAAAATGATACCAGACGTGCACGATTTGATGTACAGGAAAGGCCTGTAAAATGCTTTGAAAGTTGGCATTTTTATAATGGGACCCTATGGAAATTGGCTTTGTTGGCTATACTACGGGCAAAGCCCACCGTGCAGCGTCGGGCGTGACCGCTTAATTGTGTCAGTTTTTTACATATCTACAGACATATCTATCCAACTCAAAATTTTTCGTCACGCGTCTTCTATTTTCGCGATGCAGTTACCAAGAAATAACATTACAATTCAACTCCGTCATATGCTGTTTTGAATGTATATAGATACTTGAACCGAAAACCATTCATTGTACTCTTTTGTGTTGTTGCTTATAACACTAACTATTTCCATAAACGTGTTTTTATCTGGTGAAAGATCGTTTTTCACCGCCATTTTTCCTTCCTATAGGAACGCTTCGTACTTTCTGTTGTCATTTTTTAATGACTTCATAGAGACTGGTTCAATACGAATTGTTCGTTATTTTGAACATATTCCCATTAAATGTAATCCTGTCGGAGGAAACATACCAATAAATGATTATGTAATGTGCACGCTGAAACGGCCCCAAGAACAAGCGGAAACAAGTTGAACCGGCCTTTTCTTAAAAGCGAATTTAGTTGTTTTAAGACCAACAAAATTGTGACACATTTTATATGTTAGTTTAGTAACAAGAATGTTTACGTATTTTTTTTATACGGGCCAGTATATTGCAGAATTAAATAGCTGGTAAACTTGAGCACCTTTGGTTGTAAAATAGTATTAAGCAATCTCAGACACGCCTTTGTGTTTATTTCTTTATCCTTTCTGTTTCTGCAACATTAAAGTGCGTGTCATGGAAGTAAATTTAGCTGAATTGTTTACAAACATTGAAGTAAAAAAATTAATTAATAAATACAATACTTACAAGTATTATGTCGATGTAATTTCATTTGGAATTTATGTATTTTCCCAATACATGAGACTTTAACTCATTACACAATATGTGAGAACCTATTTTCTTAGTCTTTACTGTATCATAAACATAGATCTTTAAAGATCATCTGGATTCCAGGTTACGGAAAATGACTTTCATTGGAAAACAGCAGTCGTTCTTTACCAGAACTTACTTAGTGCAGAAAAACGTCTCTAATTCGCAAATAATTGACAATAAGATAAAGTTGCAGACAACTGACCCAAACTTCCAGACAGCTGTCCAGGAAAACTGACTTTTAAGTACCGAAAACCTAACATGTGTTTGAAGATTTTTCTGGCTGAATTATATTGGCGCCCTCCGTAAAAAAAAATCCACCTATGGTTGTTTGTCTTGCCGACGTCCCACAGATGTCGTGGCAGTAGGAATTCGCTGAAGAATTTCACAAATGGAGGTTGTATGTGTAGCAAGGTTTGCTTTAAGGAGAACTTATACTGCCTTGTTGTATGAGCTAGCTTGTAACGCGGATTTTTTACGGTTGGGTTACATTTGTATGACTAATTCCTTTTTGCATAAAAAGTTATGCATAATGAAAAAAAAACTTAATTTACTCGGAAGAACCAATACGTGGTAGTGTTACATGCACCAAGAATTTGGATGAACGCAGAACTCCTATGACTATGCAATTAAATAAGGATGAATTAAATAAATGGAAGTATAGTAAAAAATATTATTCTGAACATTTGGTACATTTATTCAATATATCTCTACAAAGGTATTAACAAAGGCTTTTGCCCGTAAATTAGGTAGCAACTATGATAATATTAAGCATTATGGGTGCTATGCAAATCTTGTAACGGCCGTTTTGATTGGTCAAGAAAAAACAAAATGGCAGCCCCTATCATTCGCATCCGGTCCGTATAAGCACCATATATTATGGCAAACAATAAAACCAAAGAAACTCAATGGAGAGAGAAACGGCTGTTTTGGTCCATTAAATTGTATAAAACAACACTAACCAAACTATAAATGATTAAAAATAAGGGAATCATGTTTACAGATTTTTCTAAATGTTTGAACTAAATGAAATAAACGAAACGTTACCGTTTAAACGGTATCCCTATGTCAGTTTTAAAAGCATCAGTACCATCGCATTTCCAAACTGAAAGTAGTAATTATTTCCGGAAGTTATATTCAGTGTCCCATTCGCGCAATGACGTCATATTAAAACCATTAACTATTATAAACCAGACCACCCGTATCACCACATGTGTATTAGTCATTCTATAAACACAATTAAAAGAACGTCGAAAATAATGTAAAATCGACGAAAAATACTGTATCCGAAAACGACACTCCGAAACAAATGAACGTATTTTGCACATGAAATACAATGTGCATATCGTTTGACTGCAGACAATGAAAAACCAGTTAACAAGCAAAAACGTAAATAATATATTATTTGGTTAAAATAGATCTTCAACATGCTACCGCGGTGCTTTACTTTCCTAATCAATCACTAAAAATATTTCAAGGTGGCGGCATATGCACTGTTTCGTTGCCAAGTTGTAAGATTTTCGGAAAGTAGCGAAGATTTCCGTTAGTTTCCGTTCGTATAAAAAAAATGAAAAAATATATACATATATCCGCTAACCAATCAGAAATAAATTACTGCCGAATTCGGAGGTGCCCGGATTTACCGCATGTACCCGGATTTCGCAATTCGTCACCGATATACTTCGTACGGCTAGTCGGCTACGTTATTTGCATCCGACTATCTATTAAATTGATATTAACTGTCGTTTAAACGTTTACTGTTTTTGTTAACGTTTTTGAGCAAAACACGAAACGCGACCGTTTAAACGTTTAAATGTGATACCCTTAATTAAAACTGGGAACTGACATTGCAAAGCACAGAGGGTTTTGCCCTCGGATATAAACGAAAATACAGAAAATGAATGGGAAAAAAAAGCAATATGGATTCTCTTGTGTTATTATTAGATACACACATTATTTTGTATCTTAAAAACACACACATTGTTCTTTTAAAATTGTTTATATTGTCTTTAAATTGATTGGCTTTTGCAGACATTAGCATTTTTTTTTAATTTACATTCAATCCGCGAAAGTTACCACAGTTTAGGCTAAACAACAGCAACACTACATCCCTGAATTGCAAAACAAGAAACACATTTAGTAACATGTGGTGTAACATGTTTTAAAGTCAGCAATACAGATCGTTTTCGTTACGGGAACACACCCGACTCTGACGGCGACTGTACTGCGCCTGCTTCAACACTGAATGACGTCAAAACCGCTCCTGAATCGATCTCGGGTGCGGTGGGTTCATCGGGTGCGATAGATTCATCGTCGAAGGTCTCCACGATGAACACTTCCTTGTAACCACAGCAACGCATGCAGAGGAGTTCTCGTAACTCGGTTCGGAAGCGCTTGCTACTCAGACAGTACATGAAGAAGTTAACGGACGTGTAGAGAACGAGGCCAAGTTTGGCGAAGGAGAACTCTTTCTCGTATTCCGCATATTTTTCCTACACCAAAAGATAAAAAAGATCTTGGTAAATGTTAAGGTTAAATAAGCGTAAAAACGCAATGGACGCTTACCTTAGTGGCATGTGAGGAACCTTCAAAACATTCAGTGTCGGACTTTGTGTCAACTAGAAGTACTTCTGCATGCAAAATCAAGTATATGTTACCACAATCGTCGTCGTGTATACCGGTTTATATTATTTTTTCTACTTATATAAAAATACAAAATACGATAAAGTTTAAACAAATGTGTTATATAAATTTTTTGAACTACTTTCTGTTAAAAATTCTGTACGTCATTGACCATTTGTGAATATATTGTGTTGTAATATGTGTGTATTGGGCTAAAAGCCTAATGTATGTTGAATAAACTGTAAAACTCTATTATTGTATACATATTTTATGTAATTATCTACTTAATTTATTTATGAATAATTTTTGTTTTATATAAAAAATATATATAATAATTATTCATTTATTTATAAAATTTGTATTCATATTTTTATAAAATACGGCAGGGCTGGGCAAGACGGCTATAATCGGCCCGATATACCGTTCTGAGGGCCGATATTGCTCTGCCGGACCGATACGACCAGCCAGGCCTTCTTGCCCAGTGAATTATCTATTATTAGATATAACGTATGCGCCTCGCTCTGTGAAAAGGGGGGTTTAATGCACCTGCGTAAAGTGTCGTCCCAGATTATAGTGTGCAGTCCGCACAGTGTAATCAGGGACAACAGTTTCCGCTTATATGGTATTTTCCGCTTTAAGGAAGTCCCTTCCAGTTTAGGCGGAAAGTGTCGTCACTGATAAGTATGTGCGGGCTGCACAGCCTTATCTGGGATGACATTTTAAGCACATGCATTTAACCCCCGTTTCACATAGCGAGGCTTATTTATGTGATAATATATAATCAATCAGACTATTGTAATCAGGATATATAATAACAGCAGACTCGACTTGGGGCTCATACCTTGAACATCATGTAGACACACTGTGAGGCACACTGCAGTAACGTCAAGATCAGGAACGTAAAGCTGACGAGTGTCCCTGTCAACTGAATCTCGACACTTCTCGTCTTTTCTCGCCCGTGCAATGTCGCGTTGTTTGCAACTTTCTTACCCAGGTCTTTGACCCGATGGATAATAAGAATATTGAGCGAGAAGATGAGAATCCACGGAATAACAACCAGAGCGAGACAATGTAGCCACAGTTCGTATACATCTGATAACTCGGATTCCCCGAATGACGTCAGCCGGTACGCGACGTCAGTGACGTTGCGCTCGTTGACAGGCGTGACCTCGTACGTCAGAAAGTGTGGAACGTTGATGAGGAGGCTGAACGCTGTTATTTTCCCAATATGACCGAGCGACATTGTAGGAGTGCACAGTCTCTGTGAACATGAAACATACAGTTTTATATTCATGTCTTACAATAACTAACGCGTTATATATTAATCATTTACGAACTGCAGTTATGTATTTGCACCTGTATGACGTACACAATATGTACTTTCCGCTTGTATTGTTTTTAAAGTTTAAAGGAAGACTCTTCTTGAAGAAAATCAAGTTAAGGCGGAAAGTATCGTCCCTGATTAGTAGGGGACGACACTTCACGCACATGCATTAAACCCCCTTTTTCATAGAGCAAGGCTCAAATGAAAAAAAAAGCTCTAAGGTGTAAAAGGGGGATTTTAGGTACAATATAAGGAAAAAAATATTTCCAAAGCACCAATGACTTTTACTATTTATACGAGTTAATGACGAGTGTATTTGTGTGCGTTCACTGAAAAAATATTATATTGAAATAACGCTCATGCGTTTAATAACAAAGTCGTCCAACATTCAAGAAATATACGATCTGAACCAAAATGTCATGTTTTGTCATATTTTATAAAACTAGTTCTGGAATGTGTCAGTAAGCGAGCCTATGGTTAACCTTGTGTAAATACAGCTTAATTACACCACATGGTGTAATTTTGTAAATACAGGTTTTACGGTGGAATAAAAGAATGTGCGTAATGGTTTGTCACATGGGAAACCAGGCAAGAAATGTGACCCAGAGGAGAAATGTTTTGATTTCATTGTAAGATCATATTGTCATTCCAGTTATGCTTGTTCTGGTCATATGAGCCTCGTTCTGTGAAAACGGGACTTAATGCAAGTGCGAAAAGTGTCGTCCCAGATCAAAGTTCCGCCTAAACTGAATTTAGAAATTACTTCCTTTAATAATAAAATACCACAAAAGCGGAATGTTTCGTCTCTGATACGCCTGTGCGCACTGCATAGGCTAATCTAGGACGATACGTTACGCCAGGGACCTATACAACATGTATAAGTCCCTGGTTACGCACATTAGCAACAAAACGCGCACCTTCTAAAAGGGTTTCGGACATGCGCACGAATGGTAAAAAACTGCGTGCCGGTAAAATTTCAATCTAGCCAGGATCGGTAGAGTACCTTAGCCTTGTTGATCCAGCACACATGTATGTAGCAATCCACGGTGATGCCGACGGTGAACCAGATGCTGCACTCCACAAACAGGAAACACATCGGAAACCCAGCGTAAGCGAAGAGCGCGCCGTATGATGACGTCAATGTGAAGTTAGGCATTAGGTCCGGAATCCCATGTGTGAGGAAAAACGATATAAGAAATCCGATGTTTACGAAACAATGCCCTGTGAAATAAATTCCCGTCGAGGTTCGCATACTTCTCCGCGACCAAACAGCACAAGAAAGCACGTTACCGACGATACCGACGAAGACCATCACCATTTCAAGAATAAAGTTGTGATGCATCCTGTTTAGCTTTTGTAAAACAAGTGTGTTCAAAACGTTAGAGACTAATGTCAAGGGGAATGTATTCTCTTATTTGGGACAATTGGGCACATTTGCCACGTGTACAAATTGAACTATCGGGTGAATGTCACAGCCTTTAGCCAGGTGTGATCGGCATCAATCGGTAGGCATCATTGCATAAGACCGATGCATTCTATGTAACAATGGCTAAAATAGACATTGGCTGTTTCTGTTCGCAGCTAGGTAGCGTAGTGTGAATTACAAATCAGCACGAATCATTTGTACGAGGGGGTATGTGCGTAGATACATACGCACTTCATTTGCACTTGGTGACCAAATAACGATACTGCATATAAATTTGTTATACAACTTAGTTATCAAAGTCCTGAGATTTCGTATGGAAACGAAAGTTCTTTACAGAATGTATTGTTTATAATAAAAGGGAAACACATTTCTGAAAAAAGAAAATCACCTAACCCTGACCGGAACATTAACGCGCATACGAAACATACGAAGTTCATTTAGAACGCAGATCGTGAAGAAAATTGAAAATTATAAATTAACAAAAAACAGCGCCCTTTGTCCAGGCATGTTTTAATTGATGTGTATACAAGTTTTTCAAATGTTCTTAAGAAATAATCGTTTCCAGCTCATGTTTTCTCCATCGGAAACGCATTCACCAGACTGAACAACACACAGATGTCATAAGCAGCCATTTCTTAATTAATTCCGTTTTATGAAAATATAACGTTATATTTATTTGTGTCTGTCTGCTTTAAAATATGTCTTCCATTTCCAGGTTTGCTAGCATGAACAGTTAAAAATAAATAAATAGGGATGGCAACGAATACCGATTTTGGTTTTCAACCTTTTTTTACATCAGGAAATGAAATATGTTTAAATACAGTCAGTGAGTGCCTCATTTACAATCAGTAGATTTCTTTCTTATATCCCCTGAGACTTGGGTTCATATAATTAATGTGTGGCATTTTATAGAAACATGAAATTCACAACACATGAAACGGGTGTACATTTTCAGTTTTATTTATAAAGCAGATTACATATACATGTGTTATCGAAATACAATATGTTTTGTACATGTCAGTTGAAAAAGGACATTTGCTTTAGGAAACAAAGAAAGATATTGTTAGGTCAAAACACTCAATCTCTCCACTGTTTTTTTTTAACATCTTGGTAAATGATATGTAGACTGAGACGGTAAAGGCAAGTAAAGGCAAGTGAAATCAGAAGAAGTATACGAATAAGTAAACATAAAAAATTAACTAAAAAACTCACACGATAGTTTCAGCATTTTTAAAATAACTGGTCCCGATAGCATATGCAAAACTGCGTAAATTGAAAATGTGGTTTTCAATAAATTAAATGGAATGACAGCTTGATTTGCATTGGTCCCACAATATTTTAGTAAAAGAAGGTAAAACATGCGTTAAATAAGGCACACAGTGTTAATGTTAGAATCTATGTGTTGTTCATGCACCAAAAAGCTTATAACAATACTAATTCAGAGATTCATAAAAAAGTATTATGCATGGTAAAAAGAAGGATTGCCATAACAATGCATACACCTTGTAAATAAGCAAATAACTACACTACAGAGGCACAGCTACAGCGCTAGACAAGGACACAGACAGTTGTATCGCGTTCTGAGAAAACTGGGCAAAATGCATTTGCGTAAAGTGTCGTCCAAGATTAGCCTGTGCAATCCGCGACTCAATTTCAACAGATTTAATACTTGACACTTGTACAGAAAACAACATTTAAAGGTAAAACAAAATTGGAACTTTTTAAGAGATTAGCACATTAAATTGCACAAAAAGAAAAATATTACACAAAGTTGGCATTTATATAAACGGTTCTTTAAAGGACTCTAACAAGCAACAAAATGTATTGTGACATATCTCTGTAAATCTTTGTCCAAAAATAAATGACTTGTACCTAACAAAGTTCCCATTTCATATGTATGTTAGAAGCAAACATGATTTTCAATAGTTCTTAATTTGAATATTGACTTAAAAACTACAAAAAAATGGTACTATAAATGACTATGACTGACAAGAATACTGTAATGGATAACATAGGCAACAAATAATCTCCCCTTTGAACACGGATGCCCTCCCTTAATACCACTTGAAATATAAATGAGTGTAGGGTGGACTGTCATCTTGTGAATTTATTATTTAAAAAATAAAAAAAAAATAACAAAGGGCAATAACTCTAAAATAGGGAAGCAAATGGTTTTGGTCCTTGTGCATTGCATATTCCCTTAATGAGATCTACCAACCAATTAAGTTTAAAGGTGATACCTCTTTTAGGTTTTGAGATATGCATCGGTTAAAATTAAAGAACATAGAAAACAACAATTTAACAAGGTGGTCATGGAAATATAAGTTTGGTGAAGAGAAGATGAAAACTGTATGACTTAAGAGAGTGGAAAGCTGCCTGTCCATCCATCCATCTATCCAATTGAAACTATAGACAATGCTTCAAAACCAAAAACAAAACAAACTAAATTGATTTTCACACTAAAACAACAGTGCAACAAAGCCTAACAAGTGTTTTGACAGCAGCAAAAGACCAGTTAAACATTACTGAATAGGCAAAGAACGAACACAAAGATGCTAAAGTACTGCAGTTACAAGCTACATAGTACAAGTTAATAATAATATAAAGATAATGCTAAAGATAATACGGGCTATAACTATACATTAACAAAACAAAAAAATTATTTTCATGAAGTTGGTTCAAATTGTATTATCAAACATCTCACAAACAAATGGCAGCATATTACAAGGGAAATTATTTTTCAATAGAACAAATGCGACTTTAATAAACTTCAACAAAACATTCACTTTTTTTATTTGGACAGTAATTTGCGTGTATTAATTTATCAATTTTTTGGCGAAAGATGTCTACATAGCATGCTAACAAGCAAACTTATTTTAAGCAATGATGGCAACTATTTACAATAAACAATTAAATTTTAAATTAAAAAAAATCTACAATGTATTTTAAGTAATAAAATCAGATATTTATGGACAACAAAAACTCAAACAATTTGAAAAACACAAAACAATTTAAGGCATGGACTGTTTTTGATATGTCTCCATTTTAACAGATAGTATACTGAACTTTTAATGATTACAAGTAAGTCCAAGGGACGAAACTGTAGTAAGAGTTAGTGCATTTTCCTTCCTGGTTCTCTCCCCTTGCAGCAAGGCACACTGTAAACCTTCTATGACTCATGCTTTTTTCTCCAGCTTAATATCTGAAATAAGCATTTAAAAGCAATTTATATGGGAATTTTGTGTTAGAAAAAACAGAGGATCTCATGCAAGTATCACCACTATTCCATTATTTTCACGCAGACAAATGACTACATCTTAGGTACAGTAAATGGCATATTTGGGCTTCCAGAAATTTGGATGTAAATAATTTGAAAGTAGTTTAGAAAACAGTCAGCTTATTAATAATATATATTATGAAAACATGCTGTTGTTTTTCATCAATTACAGGGCTTAAAACATAACATGAATATACAGAAATACTAAAACTAATAATGGGCTTCTAAATATTATTTTACCTTTTTTTTCTACCTAAAAATAGTTCTAAAACTACATAAATATTTACACCACTGCAACAACAAAACACACAATTATTCTAAGCGTCACAATTCTAATCTTTTTATTTTGACTAATCACTACACACCCAGGCTTGTTATACCAATGAGCCGCGCTCTGGGACAACGGGGTTTAATCCATGTGCCTAAAATGTTGTCCAAGATTAGCCAGTGCAGTCCTCACCGGCTAATCAGAGACACTTCACATTTTATGGAATTGTTTTTTTTATGAAGTCTCTTCTAAACAAAAATCCAGTTACGGCCCAAAGTGTCGTCCCTGATGAGCCTGTTCAGATTGCACAGCTTAATCTGGGACGACACTTTACATACTAAGCCCCATTTGTGGCGTTTTCTGAGAAAACTGGGTAAAATGCTTGTGCGTAAAGTGTCATCCCAGATTAGCCTGTGCAGTCCGCACAGGCTAATCCGGGACGACACTTTCCGCCTAAACTAGATTTTTGCTTAGAAGAGACATCATTTAAACCAAAAATTACATAAAAGCGGAAATTGTCGTCCCTGATTAGCCTGTGCGGACTGCACAGGCTAATCTGGGATGACAATTTACGCACAAGCATTTTGCCCAGTTTTCTCAGAACACGCCACATTTTCCCAGAGAGAGGCTCTAATACGAAACAATGCCATAACCACTTTGATTCTTTCCCTCATGATTCAAAATAAGCATATGTAAATATTTTCAAATATAATTCTTCATAATAGATTCACTTCCAAGAACACATTTTTTTCTTGCTTATTGGTTACAGGAGATTTAATTTCTCGTTTAATGAAAAACACTTGAGTTTGATTATTTTGTTGATTTTGGCCCACATTGCAATTCCAATATGATTAATTTTTTTTTAAACAAATAAAACGGTTTTGCTGTTTACATGGGAGAAAATGGTGTAGAAAAAGGGTGAACATATTAAGCATTCCATGACATGAAAACGGCAAAATGAGACTCACTTCAAATAAACAACTGAAGGACATTTTGTAATTTTATATGAATGAACAGTTTGTATGTATTATATTAAGTGTACCAAATATTGTACTAGTAATTGATTTTTTTTTAATTTTCAATTATGCACTGAAGACTTTAGAGTCCAAACGTAATTGTAATTTAATCTGTTTGCTAAAATTACAAATATGCACCTTCAACAAAACATTTACAATTTTATAAAAAAAATTGTGCTCTTAAAGCGGGACTGTACGATTTTTACATGTTTTAAATTTTAATATATTGAATAAATTATGTTACGATGACACAAAATAGGCAATAAAAATTATACATTGAAGACGAATTTCATAAAATGCAGCAAAGACAAGTTAGCGCTGGTTAAAGCCGATGCCGACACTTTTACTCGTATTTGTAAGGAAACAAAATTGTGTCTTTGTGTCGTATGAACGAATCTGCACTAAAACTAAATTTAGATTCACATTGTACATGTATTATATTTATGCTGGCTTATTTGGCTTCCAGCCATTTAAGCTTTCAGATTTAAATATCTGGCTTATTTCGCATTTTTCGACACATGTTCTTCTTAACTTTTATTTTAATTTATATTGAAATATATGTATACTAATTTTCAACACATTTAAAAAAAAATCATAAATATTTGACAAAATCGTACAGTCCCGCTTTAAATGACTGGAAGTCAAATAAGCCAGCATGTATATCATGCATGTACGATGTGAATCTAAATTTAGTTTTAGTGCAGATTCGTTCATACGACACAAAGA
>VMBQ01011252.1:0-17531 GCA_007657795.1 Dreissena rostriformis | reverse complement strand
TAAACACAATTTATGATACCTCTCTTGATGTCATCTCTTGGTATATTGAGCAGTCATTTAAGCCAAATTTAACAGCCAAAGTACTTAGCAGTCAGTTTAATAAAATATTTTAACGTATTTAAAAATATAAGACATTTCTCCGAAATGGATTTACAGGATGTATAAAGTGTAAAGATATTAGCCAGTTTTATCGTAATAATAAAGTGTTTAATAACTATACATTTAAAATATTGTACACATTTTCTGCTACACAGTTAACGTATTTAACGGGTACTGGCAAATGTAAACTCCGTTATTTTAATACGTGTACAGATTTACGATACTGCCGTGTACGATCGAAACACCACCATGAAACCAAGCAATCACGTTTGATCACAATAGGGGTAAAATACACTTGCGAAAAATAAAATAAATATATAGTCTTTTATATATGAAACCAAACATCCATATTATATAGATTTATGGTTTCATATATAAAATGCTAGATTTGTATCATTCATTATCACTAGTAAGGTGATTTCAATATACATGAAAAGACAGTTCAATTTGCATAATATGCTGTTTTTTTCCATATGTATGCTCATATTTAATAATAATGTCATTCAATGTAAACGAAACGATAATTCATTCAATGCAAGATAAAATGACCATGACATTTAAAGATTGTAATGAATTCCGGCCTTTTTAGGGCTTTGTTTTATAATTAATTCAATGCACCTCTTACACTTTCGATCGTTGATTAAAATTAACAATATCACATCCACACCACTACACATGTATAACTATTTATTTGAGTATACAACGATCGTTGAAATGCATTTGACCATATACAATGACAACTAAGAGATACATTGTGATTTACTATTTATGAAATATCTACAGTAGAAAGAGAGATGTAGATTGTTTCACGCAAATATCAACCTACTATTTCCAAGTACATTAATAGGCATAATTCTGCTTAATTGCAGGGCCGTGGTATAAGCCTTGATCAGTGACTTTGCATAATGACCACGAAGACATGTGTGCAGTTTCAATTAAATATAGAGATATGTACTTGTTNTAAGCAAAAAGCGCAGACCCTGATGAGACGCCGCATCATGCGGCGTCTCATCTGGGTCTACGCTGTTTGGTAAGACCTTTTTTCTAGACGCTAGGCATAAATGGGTTAACAACAAGTATTTTGCTTCATTCAGTATAATTGATTTCTATGTATTCAATACATTCAAGGAATACATTAAGAATGCTGAATTTTGAAGTCGGAACCAAAACATTTTCTATGCAAATGATGCATATTTTTACTGTTAGTCACTAGATTAAATATCTTAAGATTTCGTTTTCATGGGGTGACTTGTAATCAAATTCTTAGAATTATCATTTAAGAAACTTCTTAAGGTCCCTTATTCAAGAAAAATACAAAGTCTGTTTTGGGAATTAATATAGCGTGTTTCTTCAAATGCACTGTGCGAAAATACTACTTAAAGCTGGCCGAGTTGATGTTGGTATATTTTCCCATTTTTGTTATGTGTTGCAAAAAAGTGATTTTGAGTCAAAATGTGATGGTATTTATGTCAGATGTGCAAAAAATTGTGTCAAAATCGGTCAATAAATGCCCCAATTCAGTACAAAGATAGGGCTTTTCAAATAAATTTAAACAAGTGTGGGTCACATGTAAAACCACGTGACCATTGCATCATTATTTACAACGCCATTTGCCACGGAGAAACCGTGCTATTTAGTAGTTCTTATTTGTTTTGAAAAGCGCGGAAGTGGAAATCACGTGAAATTGGCGCTCACGTGACCCAAAGCGTGCATACGTCACAGGTTAATAATAGTCTTGAGAATTCCATTATGTACATGATTAGGTTTCGTATTTTTGATGCTTTTGGCATTTTTTGGCACAATTTTTTGCGAAAATCAGTATGGAACAGTTAAGCTTTAGAATGTATTTGACAAATACTGATCAATCTAGTCAGTATAAAAAGCTATATAAGCCATCAAAGTGAAAAATGTTGCAAGCTTTCATGTCTGCTCATAACCTGCTCATAACAACAATTCACCCACCACACTGCCACTGAAAATAATTTTCAACACTAGAAGAAACTTTAAAACCAGAATTTCAACACACAGAGACATTTTAAAACCAAAGCAAAACCAATGCAAATTTCCACTGAATCATAAATATAGCTACCTAAAAACATCTTCCTCTTCATCCTTGAGCTCTGGCAATAACACCTCACACATTTAACCTCCACAACACAGTTGTGTCACTGAAAACAATTTCAACACAAGAAAAAACAAAAACCAATGAAAATTTGAACTGAATCATAGCTACCTACATCTTCCTCTTCATCGGTGAGCTAAGGCAATATTTCACCTCACACAGTTAACCTCCACACTCAGGCAGTAACATCTCTCACATTTAACCTCCCCAACACAGTTGTGTCAAGCCAAGTCTCCACCGAGTCTCCCACAAGCATGCCCTGAGCCACCCTCGAGTGTCAAGCGGGACAGAAGATTGCATTCAATCTCGCCTGCATGATGGGTCATTAAAACCACACCATTTACCCTGGAAACAAATTCACGTGGCAACACCAACAACAAGTGCTCTTCAGCTTTGGTAATTGAAAAGCATTGTACCTGCATCTGGCCGCCACTTCAAGTTTGTTAGCAAATGCAGTTTTTGACAATTACCTCACAAGCAGGGTTCAATTTACAAAAAGGGTTCAATTTTAACTTTTTTAGATCACTAGACCACTGGTCTGGAAACTTAACAAAACGATTGGACATGCCTAGATGTTGAACCCAACCCGGACAAGATGGCTAAGTGAATTTTCAACTTTAATTTGTCTGACTTGAGATATAAAATACTGTTGCATTTACACCATAATATATATTCTTGAACAAAGACAAGCAAGCAAAAGAGTTTGAAATACAACTCTGTTAATGAATTGCATTTAAAGATATAAATTAACTACCCTTATATCAATATTTTTGCCAAATTCAACTGTTTTGTGCATAAACATATTTTTATGGTGCAATCTCACCTTCAAAACGCATGCAGAATTGTTCTCTTCTGGTTGGACTAGGTGTGCTTTAACCCTTTGAGAGCTGGAACCGGATTTTGAAGGCCTTTGCAAACAGTTTGGATCCAGATGAGACGCCACAGAACGTGGCCTCTCATCAGGATCCAAACTGTTTGCAATTCTGATAGTATTCTTTGAAAAAAAATCGAAGAAAATGCTTATTTTAGAAATTCAGCAGACAACATTTTAGCAGACGACAAATTTCCCAGCATGCAAAGGGTTAACCAGCAGACTTGGAAACTAATAGGCAGAAGTGTTGTCACATGATGAATAATTAACGAGTACAGCTACATGGGGCATGCATGTCTGATTGGGCAAAAGACATGATTTCAAATTCCCCACAGGGAATATCAGTTGCTCTCTTGAATAAGATTGTGCATGTCGGCTCCCTTTTCAACTATTTTATTTCCACCTGAATGCTTGATTTTTTTTTACTTATTCCCTTGCGTTCAAAGAAATTGTCACCTTAAGAATTATGAGTTCTTATCCAATATTTCCCTTCAATAATCACTAGCGAAATAAATTCCCAGAAGTGTCATATATGGTGAGGGTGTGCATGTTACATAAGATGTGATTACAGTCTGCAGTTACAAGATCAAGGTCTCTGAACTAAACGTGTCATAAGGTCAACAAATGCAATAAGGTCACAGTGTTTTTTTCTCATATTTTGCCCTCCTTTCATCTTATTTAGTAACACTTATTACATACGTATTTTGTAATGACCTGTGCAACACTTGTACCTTGAATATTTGCGAAACCACATGTATTAATTTTTAAGTATTTTATTTACTCCTGAATCTGAATTCTACTCAGCTCTGAGTGGTAAACAAACAGAAAGTTTTTGCAAGCGTACCTGTTCAGGTATATGGGTGACAACAGCCAACGCCTGTGCAGCCTGCAAAACCTCTGCCTGAAACGATAGAGAAAACAACCAATCAGGAACCAGCCTGAAATCATGTGACCAACCAATATCAAATCACTCCCAAAGTACGAATAGGGGCTATTTGATTATTAACATGTGTAAGATATGCCCTTTCAATCCTAAGGCAGCATTAACATGTGTAAGATATGCCCTTTCAATCCTGAGGTAGCGTTATCTTTTGCATGCTGGGAAATTTGTTGTCTGCTAAAATGTTGTCTGCTGAAATTCTAAAATTAGCATTTCCTTTGATTTTTTTCAAAGAATACTATCAGAATAGCAAACAGTTTGGATCCTGATGAGACGCCACGTTCCATCTGGATCCAAACTGTTTGCAAAGGCCTTCAAAATCCGGTTCGAGCATTGTAAGAGTTAGATTAAGGCCAAGTCCTAAAATGCAAATAGTGATTGTTGGTAGTTTGCATTATGCGTTCATTTATTATAAAACATAAGTGTATATTGCCTGATAGTTGTTTGTTAGATAATTAAGGATTTGATGTGAACAGTTATGATTTGCACTGCAATGTGTAATCTAATTCAAATCCGGTGTTAGAAATATGAAGCATATTTTATTTCCATATCCTCTTTACCATGGTTGTATGTGAAACTATTGTATCTGATATTGAATCGTTAAGCATATAGGACAGTCATATAAACATGATCTACTCCTACAAAAAAACATGTTCATATTTACAGATAATAATTAACCCTACTGAGTAATTGACCCTACCGAGTAATTAACCAGCAATTTTCCCAAATATTGTGCAAGCTCCATATTAAGAGAGGCAATTAATTACCGAACATTGCAGACATCTCACTTAAGACTTACTGGAAACGAATGGCAATTATGTGCACAAGGAACGGAAGGAAGTTCATATCAGGTTTCATTCTGCAATGCGTCATTGTCATTGAGTTTTTGTTCCTTGCAAGGTTAAAAATGACAGCTATACATAAATGTTATTGTATTTGCATTTATCTTTACATTCTAAAAGTTTACAACATATTTTTATATAAATTTTAATTTTCAATTTAATTATTAAACTTAATATGACACTAAACTTGTTGTCAGACATTATCTTGTATTTTCCTTAATAAGAGAAATGAAATACCCAGAACTAGGATTCTTCAGAACTAGATTGTGCAGTTGAGTATTTTTCTTCAAATGCTACAAATATTCCATTGACATTTCAGTTTTCAAGATGCTTAAAATTGCAGTAAATTTTCCTGGCATTTTCTTCTCCAAGATACCAAGGATTGATGGAGCACCCTTTGGGATAGGGCCCAATGGACTCCAAAACCATCATTATGCCATCAATTCTTTCTGGGCTTGCTAATGGGGGCTCCTTTAACCCTTTGAGCGCTGGAACCGGATTTTGAAGGCCTTTGCAAACAGTTTGGATCCAGATGAGACGCCACAGAACGTGGCGTCTCATCAGGATCCAAACTGTTTGCTATTCTGATAGTATTCTTTGAAAAAAATCAAAGAAAATGCTAATTTTAGAAATTCAGCAGACGACATTTAAGCAGATGACAAATTTCCCAGCATGCAATGGGTTAGTTTTATTGGAAGTCTCTTGTTAGTGAAAATCCAGTTCAGACAGAAAGCGTCGTCCCTGATTAGCCTGTGCAGACTCTATTTTTTTTATGTTCTATTACTTTATATTTAGGCAGAGGGTGGGGTGGGGGGTTGTAAGTAAAAAGAAATATCTTTCTTTTTCACTCTATACAATTTTTCTATTATAATCATGAGCACTTAAAATACCCATATAACAAACGCACAGTCTTCTATTATTGTTTAAGCATTAAAGCTTAAAGGACTGCCATTTTCACTTTATGCCATTAACCTAAATAGGTTCTTTCACAATAAAAACCACAGAGTTTTAAATTGCCATTCCATGACCACCACACTCTGACCCACATTTCCGTGTATAACGCACAGTTTTTTTTACTCAAAATTTCAATTTGAATAGCTGGTGCGCATGATACATTGATACAATGCTATCCTGGCTTATAACTTGCAAAACATTCATTATGTTATGGTTAACCCTTTGCATGCTGGGAAATTTGTCGTCTGCTAAAATGTTGTCTGCTGAATTTCTAAAATAAGCATTTTCTTCGATTTTTTTTTCAAAGAATACTATCAGAATAGCAAACAGTTTGGATCCAGATGAGACGCCACGTTCTGTGGCGTCTCATCTGGATCCAAACTGTTTGCAAAGGCCTTCAAAATCCGGTTCCAGCGCTCAAAGGGTTAATAATCATAATAGCAGCCTCTTTTTTTGTTCTCTTCATGTTATTTTTCCCTTAATATAGTGTTAAAAAACCAGGTGTACGTTATAAATGGTTGCACTTTATACACTGTTAAATACAGTACATGATGAGGAAGCATTTTCAGTGACAAGTCGAGTCAAACCAGTAAGAAGTCCCCACAACATTTTTTAAAGTCTCAAATTCACTTATGCTATGCCATATTCACACGTAACAAAATAAATTGTGGCTACAAGAAAGTGAATATACAAACCTCTAAATTGTTAAGCAACCCTTTGCATGCTGGGAAATTTGTCGTCTGCTAAAATGTCGTCTGCTGAATTTCTAAAATTAGCATTTTCTTTGATTTGTATTCTTAGACCACAATCAGAATAGCAAACAGTTTGGATCCTGATGAGACGCCACGTTCTGTGGCGTCTCATCTGGATCCAAACTGTTTGCAAAGGCCTTCAAAATCCAGTTCCAGCGCTCATAGGGCTAATATCATCTTACACTAAGTCAAATTTGTATTTTATACAAAAAATTTAAATAATCACCTTAACAATCCCTATTGAAAAACAAGAAATGCTGATTCATGAAAAGAAGATTTGAAATGTCACAATCCACCATGATAAACTTTTTTTAAAAGGCCAAAAGTTATTTACTACTTCCAACATCCATGTAATCTGATAGAAGACATTATTTACGTTTATCAAAATGAATTGTACATTTATTATTATTGTGCAGTTATTTGAATTTACTTTCATTTTATGCAATTATGTTTCTTATGTATTCAGTAAAATGTTCATATCAAACTAACAACAAAATCTGATGACTTAATAACAAATAAGTGATCTTTTTGAATTCTCGAGAAATCAATAAGTGAATTATAGAAACCACACACAAGATCAAAAATGTGAGTGATCATCACGTTTTCTTTTTAATAATAAAATATAGAGGCAAAAGATGAAACAAAATTCAAACATCAGTGGGCTTCAGTAAAAATTATTCATCTTTGAAGAATTCAACATACAACCGTACAAGGCAACATGTAATCATACAAAACCAACTTGCCATGAAATTTGGTAGAGGTTACCAAGTAATATTTAATAAACTTCATCTTTAAACCTTTTAAATCAAACAAAATCAAACTGAAAAAAAGTTTTTTTTTTTTCAAGTCATCAAGTAACATTTTAATTAACAATAAAGTATCAAACAACTCTCAACATGAGGAAACCAAATGTTTCCGCTTTTTCAGGACCCTGCGGTGAATCAAGCTGAACATGTCACATCAGCAGTTTTCAAACTACAGAGGCCTAAACACATGTATTAACTCTGACACAATCTTATTAAAATGCATGTTTTTAGGTCTGTTTTGATACAACATTGTGGGAGGAAAGCGGTACAGGTTAACTGACTCATTGACTAAGACAGATTTCCCGTCTCCACCCAGATTAGCTTATTTAGCTTCGGGTTACACTACACTACACAGCACTTGGCTATAATTAATTAGATGTATCATTTATTGTATAGTTTCAGGCAATTTGTGAAGTTAAGCATCTGTACTTGATATACCTTATAATGCACACCCCATATCTTTTATAAAAAAATATTTAAAATTGTTTATCACCCAATAAACAACAATTGTAGTTCCGATGCTTTAAAACTAAACCATAAGATTGGAAAGCTAAAACTTTTCCATAATATAATGAGTTGTTTTTGCGGCAGATAAACAACAATGAATTTTCATTCAAATATGATCAAACAAATAATATTGCATAACAAGACTCAAAAGTTATAATTAAATAATTTTTTCAGGATTGAGACTTCGTCCATAAAAAAAGACATATTTATTATCAATGGGCAATAACTCTCTAAAAAATCATTTGACTGGAATGACCTGACAACAAATCTGTTCACCCAATAGGAAAACTGACTATCAAGTTTAATTAACCCTTTGCATGCTGGGAAATTTGTCGTCTGCTAAAATGTTGTCTGCTGAATTTCTAAAATTAGCATTTTCTTCGATTTTTTTTCAAAGAATACTATCAGAATAGCAAACAGTTTGGATCCTAATGAGACGCCACGTTCTGTGGCGTCTCATCTGGATCCAAACTGTTTGCAAAGGCCTTCAAAATCCGGATCCAGCGCTCAACGGGTTAAACTCAGATAGTTAGTGTCCAGATCTAACGCAGAAACAAACAAGTGACATATTAATTATCCAAGGGCAATTTCTCTCTAAAGAAAATCATTGGACCGGACTCACCTGACATGGATGGGCATGTTCTCCCTATAAGGGTGTTGCAAACCAAGTTATATAAAAGTTGGATCATTTTTGTTTGAGAACCCGCACAGAAATGAAAATTTGACGATATATAAAGAAAGAGCGAAGTACAGACAGACGGACAGACATAAAGTAAGACAGGAATAATTATGGGGGGAATTCATTTCAGACCAACGCAAACTCAATCAATCAAAATTTAAATTTGACGGATGGAAAAAGCGGCCACTATATATATAGACATTGTACTTTGAATGTCCATTGCTAAGCACACACATGAACTCTTTCAGTGCTGGAACTGAATTTTGAAGGCCTTTGCAAACAGTTTGGATCCAGATGAGACGTCACAGAAGGTGTTTGCTATTCTGATAGTATTCTTTGAAAAAAAATGAAGAAAATGCTAATCTTAGAAATTCAGCAGACGACTTTTTAGCAGACGACAAATTTCCCAGCATGCAAAGGGTTAAAAAGAATCAAACACAATTTAGGAGGCTCATAAGAAAAGTAGAAAATCAAATGCAACTTGCTGTTAACTGATTTTTATGATTGATGTTTATTGACATATGTAAATTTTCCACAGCCATGATATCACAAATTAAAATGTCATTAGTAATTAATGTAATAAATCAGCAGGTGCTAGAAATAATTAATTACTGAGCACATAATATAAATGGATTGCATGAAACATAAACCTTGGAATCCGCAGTATTTTTTTTTCTGTAATGAATAATTAATTAATGAGACAATTTATTCATAGCAACACATTTATGCCAATGATATTTGCAGATAGTTATATTTTGGGGAAATGCGTCTTAAAATGTATTTACAAAACATAACATAAAAGCCGAAAGGGTCGTCCGTGATAAGCATGTGTTGACAGCACAGGCTTATCTGGAACGACAATTTATGCACATGCATCTAGCGGAATTTTACAAAAGGGAGGCTAATACATTCTACAAGTGTGCTACCTTTGTTTGAAAACCACTATAATCGTTTTAAGATGATAACCTGGAGAAAAACATTCCATCGTTTTGGATTACGTCTCTTTTATCAATGTTTTATGGAACACTGTTCTTACAGATATCAATAACACATTGTTAACATTTTGGCAGGTGTTGCTTACCATGCAGTAAATATGTCTTAGACTGCACCTTGAACCAATTTAAAGGACAAGTTATAGCCATAAATTCACATAATTAAACATGTTACGATCTCCCGCAAAGTGTCTTGGTACATAAACAAAAGGGCCATGATGGCCCTGAATCGCTCACCTTTTATTAGAATTGGCCCGGTGACCTAATTTTTGACCCCAGATGACCCATATCGATCCAAAATCAGATATTATCAAGATAAACATTCTGACCATATTTCATTAAGATCAAATGAAAANTACAATCCTTACCCAGATCTCATCAAGATAAACATTCTGAGCAAATTTCATAAAGATTGGATGAAAACTGTGACCTCTATTGTCTACACAAAGTGTTCTATTATTTGACCTAGTGACCTAGTTTTTGACCCCAGATGACCCAAAAACAATCCAAACCCAGATTTCATCAAGATAAACATTCTGACCAAATTTCATAAAGATTGTATGAAAACTGTGCTGTGACCTCTACTGTCTTCACAAACAAATTGTTGACTGACGCACGCACACACGCACGACGGACGTCGGACATCACACGATCACATAAGCTCAACATTTCACTTCGTGACAGGTGAGCTAAAAATCTGACTCAATTTCATTTCATACCATATTTTGTGCAACAATTTCAGGAATTGTGTTGATAAGCGAGTCTGTGGCAGCTTACTTACAGTCATTTCCTGCATGAGTTTAATAAATCATGGTATGAATCGACACCTATTGTTAGATCTTTCTAATCATATACATTTAAATAAAGAACAAAATATTTTTGTACACCTCATGATAAAACCACAAAGTTCTTTAACTCTCACGTTATTTGGCGTTGCAATGTAATTCCAGCAAAATAACATCAGGGGATTGGATGGTCAAACAAAGAAATTAGCCAATGGAAATGCTTAAACAGCTATATTACATATGAAAGATACAAGTATTCAAAACGGTTATATTACATAGCCAGCAAGTATGGCAAGTTTTTTAATTAAGTAAACCTTGTGTCATTCCACTCACATATGACTGAATATATTTGTAACAATTTTGCAAGGACCGTCCTTCATATCATATTAACCCTTTTAGCCCTGGAACCGAATTTCAAAGGCCTTTGCAAACAGTTTAGATCAAGATCAGACGCCACAAAACGAAATTCAGCAGACACCAATTTAGTAGACGACAAATATCCCAGCATGCAAAGGGTTAAGCATAAATGGTTGCAAGGAATTTTGCCTTATAACTTGAACTTAAGATTAAGATATAGACCATTTTTCTGTTACCACAGCCTTTGATTTTGATAAAGCTTTATTTTATATTTTCATATAAATCTCATAAATATATGTAAGGATGCACAAATCAATGGCCTCCATTAAGGATTCACAAATCAATGGCCTCTATTGCCTAACCACAACATAAATCTGTGTGTTGTTCGTTCCTCACTTTCAATCCCAGGTCCCTGTACCAACAAGTTAAAATTTGCCAGAATTTCCTATATCGTATTTGAAAGGACAAGTGATTGCCATTTTCAAATACAATTTATTGACAAGTCATCATCAATATCTAATTACTATTCACCATGTGGTTTTTGAAACTGAACTTAAATGTTTACCTCGTCTCGAACTGGCAGTTTTTCCAGAATGTTCAGCAGGGCGGTACGTGATTCTTGAATCATGTCTGTGGTTTCGTTGATCCTGCTTGCCCTTTTTGCACTGCCCACAATGAGGCTAAGGTTGTCACGGGCAGTGTTCGAGACTTCTTCCCATGCATTCCATGCATGGTCATTGTCAAAGACGCTCATTGAATTTGAATGGCCGATATGCTGGTTTTGCAGTTGTGTTTCACTTTTTTCTGTATTTTCTGACCTATTCTCTGGCAGGTCATTGAGTCTGGTTGCCAAGTAGCCAATGTATGCCTTGGTAACAGCATCGTCGCCATGGCTGAATGACTTCTGAAGAGCACCGTCAGGGGAGGCAATTTCGTCATTTCTGAAAATAATCACAAGGGTCAGCTACTTTATTTTGTTTCATGTTGAAAGCATGCAGTTATCTTGAAAACATGTATCTATTGATTTGTAACTTCTATTTCCTTGTTTCATGACTAACAACTGCGAATTGTTATCAACACATTATTTGTTTTGGGTGAATCATTAAAAATGATTTAACAATTGTATTTAGTTGTACAAGTCCTGCGTCTGAGTATGTACTACACATTGCACCATTTCTTCGCATCAGGAAGAACAAACCCACTTTTTTCAAAACATACATGAGCCGAACAGTCAAGTCAAACAATGAACGCAAGTACGAAACTGTCCATGAAAAAGCACAAACAGCCAATCATCACACAGACACTTTAGTTTTCCATGTAACCACACAATGTGTATCTCTTCCAGCTCGTATAAACCTAATGAAACCAATTAATAACTTTTACTTCCTATCAAACACGATTACTGCATGGTCCCATGATGTATTACAGCCTGTTGTTAGTCATTTGTAACCCCAGAACATGAGTTGCACAAACACATACACACACTGATACTCCACTTATTCTAAGTATGTGTTTCATCGAAATGCAAAAAAAAACACATTTTGCTACACTTACATTTACATCAGAGATAAAAATAAATCAAGTTCAGCTATTTAAATGAATACGTGTTTCCAACATTTTTTGGGGTGAATCATAGCTGTCAAGTTGTTTTTGCATGCAGTATAGATGTGACATATTAAGTTAGTACATGTATTATTGAAGTGTCGCTTTAAATAGTACATAATATACTTCATTGAAAGACATTTAAATTTGTGACTCAAATGAAAACTTCCCTGCACTGTATTGTTATTAGCAAAAAACATACGCACCAATTTCAACACGAACTTTTATGACATCATGGGCTCACTGTACTTCCATGTTCTTCACATACACTTACAAAACTTCTTTAACCCTTTGCATGCTGGGAAATTTGTCGTCTGCTAAAATGTCGTCTGCTGAATTTCTAAAATTAGCATTTTCTTTGATTTTTTTCAAAGAATACTATCAGAATAGCAAACAGTTTGGTTCCTGATGAGACGCCACGTTCTGTGGCGTCTCATCTTGATCCAAACTGTTTGCAAAGGGTTTAAAATCCGGTTCCAGCGCTCAAAGGGTTAATGAAGATTAACTGCTTGATAATGATTCATGACTCGATCTATCAGTGATCTATCAGCGCATGACAAACAATAACATTTTCCCTTGAACTGGTGGTATAAAAGTAGGCCCTACAATTTTATGTATAATTTAAAAGTGCTTTTTTTCAACAACAACAACCTTTGAACACTTTTAGATGACATGAAGTAATAATGTTTTCATACAATAATAACGTTTAAGTAAAATGATCATGTTTAAATAAAATATTGATGTTCACCATATATAATTATGTTCATGTAAAATAATGATGTTCACGTAAAATAATGATGTTCAAGAAGATAATTTTGTTCACTGATAAAATAATGATGTTCACACAAAATAATGATGTTCAAATACAATAGCGATGTTCCTGGGTAATATTAGGAAGTGCTCATTGTTACTTTTGGTCCTCAGCTTTTTTAGATGACCCTAATAACAGAAGCTTTTTTGTAACTTTTAAGCACATAAATGGTTGCTATAAATGGTATCATACGGAGGACCTGTTTAGTCTGAAACATTAAGTGCTAAATTCAAAACATTTCAGTCAGTCACAAAGTTTTAGTGGGTTTGAGTTATCAGCTAGGATCTCTTTGGACACCAAGTTCTGGTCCTTCCCACTGGGACCATTAAAAAGCACTTTTAAATGTTATATAAAATTGTAGGGCCAACTTAAATACCACAAGTTCCAGGGAAAATGTTTGTCATTGCACTGATAGATCGAGTCATGAATCAGTTACTTTAGACTGACTATACTATATAAGCCTATTGTTTTCCATACAATCAAGCTAAAAATACAATAAAAAAAATATGGCTTGTGACCACTGGTTGCTTCATGAGAGGCCAACAGCATATAGGATACAACTTTCTACAACTTTTAACTATTACAAGATCATATTTATATCTGCTCCCTCTTCTGATGTCTAAATCCTTACAACTTTCTTGAGGCAGGGCATTTGATTCAATTTCAACATTTCATTGCTAGTGCAATTTTAATTGTACCGTGCCGCAGGTTTATTGGATTCATTTAGAGAGGCAGCCTTTCAATTTAAATATCAAGTTTAATATCACCTCTTCTATATCGAAGAATAAATTCAATTAAGTTTCAAAGCTATTTAACTCATGTTTTACTCATTATTCAACAATTAAGTTTGACATTTGTTCTGGAAAAAAATTCAATCAACAGTTCGCTTTAGAGCAATTAAGGTGTAATTACTTAACTCTTTGCATGCTGGGAAATTTGTCGTCTGCTTAAATGTTGTCTGCTAAATTTCTAAAATTAGCATTTTCTTCGATTTTTTTTCAAAAAATACTATCAGAATAGCAAACAGTTTGGATCCTGATGAGACGCCACGTTCTGTGGCTTCTCATCTGGTTCCAAACTGTTTGCAAAGGCCTTCAAAATCCAGTTCCAGCGCTCAAAGGGTTAAGATAAGGCCACAGACTTAATTGTATAAATGTTCTTTCTTTCACACTACAATGACCAGAAATAACGTTTAAATTCTTACAATCAACAGAATCACAAAACCTTGTTGTTGAACAGAAAAAGAATGTCTATTAGCTTCCAGTAAGGAAGGGCAAAAGATAACAAACAAAATAATGAACCCAACTTTCATTTAATCTAAAACACACTTTGTTTGAAGATGAACACAAACTTTGATCCATTTTTTTTCCAGGACACTACTTAACAATACTTATTATGCAGCCCCAACTTTCATTCAATCTAAAACACACTTTGTTTGAAGATGAGTACAAACTTTGATACATTTTTTTTCCAGAACACTACTTCACAAGACTATATAGCCATTATTCAGCCAATTAATCCACCACAATGCACTGCACATTTTAGGCCTATGAAGAACTTTACCATTGTTTTTCTGGATAGCTTTAAGGGTTTCAATCGTTAATCGCTGTAGCGACGTTCCATAAGTCAACTGTAATCCTAGTCGGGAACAGAAACGTAAATAGAATATAAAGATTTCCTTGTTTGTATTCCAAAAATCATGTTTGCATAAACTGTTTGATTTGAGTGTCTTATGTTTGAACATCAGTGGCCCAAAGTAATTGAAACTTTAAATCGCTACCTCTTGATTCTAATCATATTGACTCCTGAATTTTACGAGGGCCGAGTCAGTATCTCCAAGCATTTTATAACGCTTGATTAAACACTAGATACGATTAAACATACAAAATTCATTGTTGTTAGATACGTCACTTAAGTTTTACATCAGTATGTAACAGCATATACAATACTTGAAATCTGTTGATTGTGCTAAACCACAAACCATGTTCGCTTTGCAATATATTTGCTTAATAAAGTTATAAGATATTTATAACCGAATTTTGGAGGCCTTTGCAAACAGTTTGAATCCAGATGAGACGCCACAAAACGTGGCGTCTCATCAGAATCCAAACTGTTTGCTATTCTGATAGTATTCTTTGAAACAAAAAATCGAAGAAAATGCTTATTTTAGAAATTCAGCAGACAACATTTTAGCAGACGACAAATTTCCCAGCATGCAAAGGGTTAAATCTTTCCCTTACGGTACCCATGAGGCACACAACCATAAAAAACATTTCAGCCTTCAGCCAAAATGTCACAGTTGTCAACATCAAAAAGACCGGGCGGGCAACATTGTTCCCATACAAGTAATAACATGCATGTATCCTTGTTGCATTTCTTGTAAAAAATAAATAACCATAATGGGTTTCTTTGAGCTAAAGATTTCCAAGAACAATCAATTGGGGAAAAAATCCTGAGAAATAAAATATCTGCAGCCTCAATATTTTTTAATCAAGAAACAGCTTTGTCTTCAGATGTTTCCACATTGAGTTATTTAAACAAAAATGTATACTAATAAAAGCAAAATTTAATAATATTGAGAAAGCATGAAATACTTAACATTTGTCTATGGCAAATGGATGTCAAAGGGGAGCAACTGTTAATAAAGGTGATACTAACACCGACAGAACAGGCTCTAACAAATACTTTTCTATATAATTCTTGATTACTATGCCATTGTTATACATCTATGAAGACATACTTTTCTGTGAGTGGAAATTGAACATTGGAAATCATGGCACTGCCATCGAAAATATCAAGTAATAAGTCAATGACATGATGTTTAATGTGGTCACGCAACAGCAATTTCAAACTGTCTCTGAACTGATAAAGCGGCCATAAAATCACTAGCACTGCAAGTCAAATAGCCATGTGTCAATAACAGCACATGGCCTGACGGGAGAAGTTACTGATAACTTCTATCTCTAGAATGTTTCATGATGACAGTATG
Organism: Dreissena rostriformis; assembly: GCA_007657795.1. Classification (NCBI taxonomy): domain Eukaryota; kingdom Metazoa; phylum Mollusca; class Bivalvia; order Myida; family Dreissenidae; genus Dreissena; species Dreissena rostriformis. Next base: position 1,423 of record VMBQ01011252.1, on the reverse strand, counting down.
TCAACATTTGGGGAGATATGAATGGCTTGTTTAATACAATTTTCAAGATAAAATGAAGACCAGCCCCAATCAAGGTAAACAGGGTTCATCAGGAAAGGTTACGCAATCATGGACAGCTAGCACTTTTATTTTGTATTTAAGTCACCAAAATTTTTCCCTTAAATTCTCCACTTTCAAAATGTCAGCAAAAAGATGCTAGGATAATAATAATTATGTACATTCAGTTACAGCATATTTTCTAAGGTGATTAACCCATTTATGCCTAGCGTCTAGAAAATAGGCCTTGGCAAACAGTGTAGACCCAGATGAGACGCCGCATGATCCGGCGTCTCATCAGGGTCTGCACTGTTTGCTTAAAGGAATTTCTGTAAGAAATATTCTTAATATAGAAATAATTATACTAGACATCCCTAATTTTGGAAATAAATTGATCCAATTTAGAAGGATGGGACAGTCCACTTGGAATAAATGGGTTAAAAGACTCAGGAGGCTGTATTTAAATTTTACTAGCTAAAATTTGACCCAACCCCTTCCCTCTCACGGGGCTGGCTAAGCAAACCCTTACCGTAAACATGACATGGCAAAGTTTTTAATAAGCTCAAACCAGCCAATCCAGGCTAGAATATTCTGATTACTATTACATAATTAATATATAAAATATATATATATATTGTATAATTAATCAATATATTATTTATTTGAAGCCAAAATCTAGTATCATATTCTCAGTTAGGGCACCACAATCATGTCAGTTTATGGATTCACCTTGTAACTGAACCAAAATTTGCTTTGCTGCCATTGAACAAAAGCGCCAGTAACAAACTTCTTCAAATTGTAACAAAAAAAACATAACTTGATGCAATAACACAAAAGTACACAGAGACCAAATTATCAGCAGTTATTTTAGGAAATGCAATTAAAGCCCAATTTTATCCCAGAGGTGACCTTAACAATTGTTCACCAAAGCATAAACAACTATTATTTCATCACTTTCTAAATATGGTCCAAAAGGGCGAATCTATACAATCTTAATGCGGTTTTCAGCATCAATTCAACACGTTATCAGATTTTCATGACATATATGAACTGAAAATCTCTCCATATCTGCACAGACTTTTTTGTACTTGATATTGCAGCATTATTGCTTTAAAGGCCCTATAAAGGTGACGATCCGTAATTATTTACCGATTTTTAAATACTGTTTTCATATTTTATTTATAAAGGTTATCAAAAAACAATATATATAATATGCTTTTGGACATTACCATAAACAAGAGGGCCATGATGGCCCTGAATCGCTCACCTGACTTTATAATCCCAACCCAGATTTAATCAAGATAAACATTCTGACTAAATTTCAAAAAGATCTGATAAAGTGTGACCTCTATCGTCTACAGGAAGTTTTACTATGATTTGACCAGAT
>VMBQ01011251.1:0-15886 GCA_007657795.1 Dreissena rostriformis | reverse complement strand
ACGGTATTGTACATGGATCATAATTATTAGTATTGATTTCATTCATGATCAATGAACACCTTGGCATTTCTTGGTTATCATGTTTGGATTCAATATTACAAAGATCACAAAGGGGGTTGTTTTCTTATTTTCTTAACTGTCACAAATATCTATGGAAACCAGCTAAGGAAATCTCAAATTGACACCAGTTCTGTGTATTACTCCACACAGATATGCCATGTCTGTCATGCACTTTATGGCTATTAGGGTGGTGAAGTGTGTCTTATCTCAAGTTGATTATGGCAAACCCAGTATGGGGTCAGATAAGAGATAATACTCCCCCACTTAAATAAAGGCTGCATCATAGACATATATCACCATGACTTTTGTTTAAAAAAGCATGAAATGTTAAATAAAAAATTGATTATTCCATTAGGTGAACAATAAAATTATTGCCATTAAAAGAAATATGGCAATATAATATCCATTATTCTTATTGGTATATGCACTCCCAAATAAATAAATACTCCTGTCTCCAGTTGCTCAAAATAGTATACCCTGGCATTTAGATGTAATAAGGATGTATCAAATTATATTATTAAAAAAAGTATTCATTTTGCTCATTACACATTATAAGATAATCATGATAATCAGGATATCAGTGGCTTTCACACTGTGGTCCTATTATGAGCATCTAGGTTTAGAAGTATTGAATTTGTGAACATAACTAGAACAATTCAGAATTTTATTATTTTATTAAGCACTAAAAACATTAAACCAAAAGGTATTATAATACTCACTGTATACGCATTTAATATAAGCCACTTACCATTATAAAACTAAGAAATGCTTGATCGCATGCTTTCATTGTTTAATTACACATAGTTTATTATTTAACAATTTTATACTGTCCTATAAGCAACTTCTTCTGATGGTTAAGCACAAGAAAATCATATAGTATTCACATGATATAATTGTAAACACATTTTGGTCCAATAAGTCTGGCAATACATTATAAAACATACAGGCTTTGGCGGAAGTTAACATCCTACCACAAGCATGGTTGTTTATCATGAAGCATTAAAGGCTGTTTGATATCCATTCAATGGCAATTGATAAATAATTTGTTTGCAAAATACCCAAATTTGTTTTCTGCTACAGCATGATTTTAAAATTGTTGATAAAATTAAAAATGACAATAAGGATTATATTCATCTTGAGGTGCTTCATGAAGATCACCCTGTTACAGCTAATGACATGTAATATGTTAATTCATTACATTTAAATGATTCACACAAGTTATTATGTCTCAATCCAGTATTGCTATAATTGCATTTATGTACACAGATTCTTGAAGGCGGGTGAGAATTCCAATCGCTGGAAATGGTGCTCATCAACAATGCGTACAAGCAAGTGTTTAAAATAAAAAGCTCTAACACGTGGTAATAAACTGTCCATGAATTTTTTGTCGTATGGTACATCAACAATGATCTGATCACTTTCTGTCCAAACTAGAAATTTGCACATCGTAGTTTCAGTGCAGTACATGGTCGTCTGTACTTGAGTATAATAGCCGTTCTTTCCAGTAGGGCTGAGGTACGCTTTTCCAGAGGCATCGAGGCGGACATCATATTTTTCAGACTTAATTAGGTCCTGGACTGGCTTGGTGGGGCATTTTATTTCAAGAATTGTGCAGTCATTTATTAATCCATCAGGGCTTGCTGCTAAATATAGTTCGTCCGACCTTACAACTAAACCCGACTTCCTGACTGTTAGTCCTTGAGTGGTCTCAAACCATCTTCTTGCGATTGGCTCACTTTTTGTTCCATGCCGTGTAGCTGCTGATCCCTTAAAGCGATTGTGAATGTGCCCGGTCACAAACTTCTCCGGATTACCACGGGCGGTCTTGGGTATACTGTTTATACTGCTTGCGGTTAAACGCACTCTACGACTGTCCAGCCACAGTGTGGAGTTCTGTTCTTTAGTCTGTTCTTCCAACAGTTTCACCTGTTCTTTGTTCAAAACTACATATTTTTGCATAAAGATTGTACATGGGGTGCATGTGGGTATACATGGTTTTGTTGTGTCTGACAGGTCATGGCAGCTGTGTTGAAGCGGTTGTCTAACAGTTTGTTTCCTCTCTGGTGCAGTAACGACCTTCTTAAGCATTGATGAATCACACCGCCATAAAGCGCTGACACTGCACTTGGCCGCAAAGTCAACTAGATCACTGTGGTCTAAGAACTGAGGCCGCTTTGGAATAGAATCACATTTGATCTTTTTTTTAGTGGTATGATCATCCTTCACTATTTCCTGGAAATCCTCACCGGCTGTAAGAATCTTCGAGGCACCTCTACCCCACACCTGCCTTCTGTCGGTACATCCCTCTCCAGCGACTCCATATTCCCATGCCATAATAACTGCATACAGCACAGCAGCAATATGGCTGCAAGAACGCCCGGCACCTGCTGGGCATGTACATTGTCCAGTCACAATTCCCGCATCCGACACAGCGGCCCAGGATTGATATTCTGATCTCCCGACACCAGGTTGACTAGGGGAAACAGTTGCCTTCAGAAAGTGTAAATCAGCTTCCTTACAGTGCCGTACATCCTCTAACCATCCACTTTCCACATAGTTCTTGCCATACAGGGCACGGAAGGCTCTCATTTCTTTTCCATCATATGCCTCTTTCAGGATCATGTAGTCCACCAGGTCTTCATACACAAGCCTAGGCCAACCTTGTGGATTGTTGTTGGACCAAGCTGCATCATCTGGTGGTATTTCTGTAAAAACAATCAACAGGGTTAAACATTTTTATAAATTAATTATTTATAACTACCCGGTATATACTTTTACTAAGTTTTAATTTTTATTCAAACACAGCAAGTAAACAATTATTACAATTGAGTATGCGTAATGAACAAACCAAGTAAGAAAAACGTTGTTCTGAGTGGCAAGTAATTTAATAATACAATTGATGAGTATGTACATCCCTATGATCAATACAAATTAAATGATAACCTTTTTTCTAAAGGCGGTTTAACCTGAACCAAACTTAATAAAACGTTTCCATAATCGAACACAAAAAGCGGAATCCATCTTTTTTCGATGTATGTAAACATCCGTTTTAACATGTTCGTACAGTGCATTTCTAACGAACTGTTCCATTAAGCATTACAGTTGAATTCGTAAACAATATTCTACTAAATTATCGTTTGAAAATCGTTTAAAAATAGCTTATGTGTCTGGAATCGTCCATATTTGACATTTCTTTTTAAGCACTGTAGAACTCAGCTGTTATCTGTCAAATTCTTCCGTACCGTTTTCAATCGGCGGGTTACGTAATAGCCAATATGGCGGCGCCCATAAAATCGATTCTGGGATTGTCTATTAGTCATAGTGCTTGAATATGACGTAAACCAGGAAAAAGGTCAAAAGAACTTGCCATAAAAGGGCAAACCTATTAATAACACGCAAAAGAACTATCTTACTGAGTATCCGGAGATTGTCGATTTATCACGATCGAAGCCTCTTAATACTGATATTTAATGCTATGTGTTGCTGTTCTAAGTCATCTTGTCATGCAGGTATTGGTATATGTAGTAATCTACATTTTGGATATTAATTTGTTGTTTGTATTATTTTACTGAGTGCGGCAATTTGTAGTTAAGAAATAATATCAAGTGTATTTGGATTGTATTATAATAATTGATGATATTATATTGTTAATTCTAAACGATTATTTGGTATGTAAACAATTACATACAATTTATAATTACTGGACCGCAGACTTATATTATATATCAGGTACTAAAATATATGCTTATTAATGTTGGTTATTTACGTTAATGGAAATTACTGTGGAAATGTTTCATTTCAAATTTTACATAAGATACTTTTATAAACTGTACATGCATATTCATGTGTATACTATTTCAATATATATGATTATAAATCATCTTGTCTTGCAGATAATACACTTTGGACTACCTTAGACAAGATCGTTGGTTTTGAATTAATATCATCAACCACCAGGCAATGAATATATATTTAATAATTAGCGCTGAACGCAGCAATACAAATAACATTTAATAAATAAATAAGAGTAACATTCAGAGTACGGAATAAATAATGAAATATCCTAAAAATCATCCGAACGATCCCGAGTAAGAATTAAACATTAATCAATCATACATTATACAGTATGATAACTATACCTTATCATTTGTTTATGTTTGAATATAATAATATGATTTTCATTTGTATTATTAAAATATATCTATAGTTATTATTTTATTTGTTAACCAGTGAACGATAATGTCTCATTGGCCACCGTGCACTGGTGTATTTGTATTAAAAATAATTATAATAATAATAATAAATCTTCGGCGAAAACCCGAGCAGTAAATTTGACCTACTTTGGTTCAAAATCAAAATATTATCTCCTGAAAGGTCACAGGGGCAGGTCAGCACATAAGGTAGTCATGAAAACTCAGCGATGACCTGTTAACAAACTCGTTCATTCACACTCACACGAAACATATTTACGCAAGCTCTACATGTAGAGTTAATAACAAGTTGAACATCTGCTCTCTGTAATGTCGAAGCAATATAGGAACGAGGGGAATATTTTGTAGAGTCTTATTAACTGTGACTGGTAATAATCTGTAAACAAGAGAGAGAATAGGCCCTTCATGCTTGGTGTAAGGAGCAACTGTGCAAATTGTAATCATTCTATGCAGCAAAGGAACGAGAGAAATATCTTAAAGTGTTTCATTAAGTGTTATAGGTAATGATTGTTGTTGTGGAATGCAGAAATGTTCAAATGTGGCGTGTTGGTTGCTGTCGAGTGTCATTGTAAATTGGTGAGAATCGTATCGTGCGTCCGTTTGATTGGCGTGTGTCGACATCAAAGATCATCAAGCGACATTCAATATGGCACTAACCGGATTCCGTATAAGTCGGATATTAAACCGAGTCTGCAGTTGCCTGAGTAATGATCCTCTGACGGTATATTTTATGAAATACAAATTGTGTCAGTACGCCAAATAACTCCCTAAGAACGTATTGTTCTACGTTGTAATGAATACCAAATGTATTTTCTTTGAAACACATTATATTTTAAAGATCTTTTGAATCAGTTCCTCACAAGTGTTGAAAACGTGAACTTTAATACTGTTCCTACCAACCTTATTTAGTTAAATTACACATTATAAAATGTACACAGTCGCTTATTAAAGAAAAGAACAGATCTGTAGCTTTATTGATCCATTTTTAACCGAAAAGTTGGAGGATCTTTAGGGCATCCGTAAAAATTGCGCCATATTTCTCCAGCAGTGGACATTAACACGTGGTAAACTAAGCAATGTCATCGAGCAGGTAACAAAATAACGCATTTGTTCTAAAGAGAACAGTCAACTGTATAGTCTGGGTCCGCAAAATCTTCGGCAAATGGAGATGGGAGATTGCCGATTAAAATAAATCAGCGTTCTTATTTTGTAAAGTTTAGTTTAGTAAATTTTGAATTGTGCGATTTTTTTTATTACGCAGACTTTGAAAACAATGTCGAGTATTTTATTAATTTATGTTTGTCATACAAATAAATAGCCAAAAACAATGGTTTTTAGTATCATATTCATTTTAAAGTTTGGTCTGGCGGTAATAATGTTTCTACCTATGTTATGGACAGCTTAAATACGGGACATTCGTATTAAGCACTGTTAATTCAAATGTATACATGTCAGCAAATTATACAATTATTTTGGAAAAGTGTTCCCGAACAATGTGTGAAAACGAAACATAGTTCAATCAATTTCACGACATTTTATAACATATGTGTTATCAATCTCCACGCAGTCGTTCCTTGCTCTCACATACACATACAATTTTATAAATAAACAATGCTGGTTTTTTACTAGCGTATAAGATATTTATCATGTGACAAAAATTAACAGCCAATTTATTAATGTATGAAGCTAGTTGCTACTGTTTATAATTACACTGTCCTACTAAATGATCACAACGTCTACGTACAGAGTTCTTTTACCAACTTGTGGTAAGTTGTTTTATTGCAAGTTTAACATTTAGTTGCAGACACTGGTCGACATATAGGCTAAATTTGCATCGGAACAATCGTTTTTCTTCAACATGTCAATTGCCTTCAAATCGTTAATTTAACAACCCATTGACAATGTTTGCACATACGTCTTTATAATGTGATAGCTGATTTTTGTTTACAGACAGACAGATATAGACTCTGCATGTACTGTAGGGTGGCGCATTTGAAATACCGCGAGAATACCGATGCCGACTATAATGTTTTAAAAATCATTATTTTTAAACAAGCGTTTATTGATTTATGAGGATAATAATAACAATCAGAAATCAAATAGATCGAAGCAAATAAATTCGAAAGAAATCTGGATTTATGCAATACATTTTAGACGGGTTATATTAACGAAAATTATGTTGCCGAAAGTTATCGCGTTTTGTAGTAAACCAGTCTGTGGAATATGACTTGTTCCCCTTAACGGCTTAAGGCCGGGAAAAGGGAAACCGGAAGCATAACAAAAAAGCGTATTTTGACGGTGAAAAACATGTTATGCAAGAATACAGACTACAATTCGTTACACAATACTGACTTCCATAACGTTATAGTTATTGGGGTATGCATATTTGTGTAATATAGCGTTCGTCGAAGTGTCTATGTTGCTCCAGCGGTCTATGATTTTGCATCGCGTAAATAGATGACGTCACGCAGGCAGGAAATATTTGACTTCAATAGACTTTCAGATAAGTAAATTTGTATTTCAGAAAAGTGATACAAATTAACGGTCAACGCCCTTCGGGCTTTTGTCCGTTTTATCTAATAATAAAAAACACACATTTCTTATAAGAATGTTGAGAGTAAAGTATGTTGGAATTATTATATAAATAAAAAAAATATGTGTATATGACGACACTATTTTCACCAGTAGTTCCATGATTGTCGTGCAGCATAAGCAAACTAGAACCGTTTTTCGGAATCATTTGAACAACGTTCTGGGAAAACGGGGCTTAATGCAAGTGCAGTCAACACAGGCTCCTCAGGGACGACACTTTTCGCTTAAATGGTATTTTTCGTTTAAAGAAACTCTCTCCTTAGCAAAAAGCCAATTTAGACGAAAAGTGTCGTCCCTGATTTGCCCATGCGGACTGCACAGGCTAATGTGGGACGCCACTTTACGCACATGCGTTATGTCCGGTTTTTCAAGTGCGAGGCTCATCTGCATTTAAACCACTCAAATGGGAAACCTCCGCTCAGAGATATGACTGATACCGAGAATAGCTAGTATCCAAGCATTTCGCCATTAAACACCACGTGATGATGTTCGATTAAATTATAATTGTAAAAATAAAAAAATAAAAGAATCATTTTAGATGTTTTTTGTGTTTTTTTTTCCCACAACGCGGCTCAAAACACTCGAGTGGCAAACCCCCGCTCATTGATATGACTGATACCGATTATAGCTAGAAGCCATAAAACACCACGTGATGATGGTCGATTAAAATATAATCGTTATAATTCAAAATTGTATTGTAGATTTCTGTTTTTGTTAACCATACATAAGCAATGCTACTTTATAAAAAATAACACGGAGCAAACAATGAAACAAGTTACTAACTATAAGTCCTTATTAATCTTGCTAGATTTTATTTGTGAATTCAGTGTTAACCGTTTGAACCTAAGGGCTTACTGCATAGTTTCTTTCAGAGTGATATGACTCACTGATATAAAAATAATATATGCAAAATTGTGGAAAATTACAGTCAGCAATTTCGAGAATTTATTGCGCATATTTGAACAGCGGAACTTTCTTCATGTTCGATAGTACTTCACTAGGGCTGCGTACACGAATGATAAACAAATCGCCCACTCTCGCTATCGCCTGCTGTCTGAACAACCCGTGTCATATTGTGTCAGCTGGAATATATAAACTATTCAGATTGTATCAGATTTACGATATCATATGAGCAGCCTCGTGAAAAAATGGGTCTGATGCAAAATGCGGCAAGCGTAGCTCCAGATAATGGGTCTGATGCCATATGTGGCAAGCGTAGCTCCAGATAATGGGTCTGATGCCATATGCGGCAAGGGTAGCTCCAGATAATGGGTCTGATGCAAAATGCGGCAAGCGTAGCTCCAGATAACCCTGCGCCGCGCAGTTTGGTCAGGAGCTAGTATTCCATCTATCCGCATCCGTATCCGTAAAATCATAATACGGACGCTATATTCCATTTATCCGCAAGTGTCGGACGTATCTTTCTTTTTTCAATGTACTTGAGAAATTAAACAAACAAGGACAATATGTCACCTTTTTTTTTACAAATCCTGATTTGAAAACAATCAAATTTCCCGTATTTTGAACAAACTAACATTTTCATTTGCAAAATCGAAATCACATTATTCGTTTCACAAACAGATTATTTAAATTATTTGAAGTGAAAATAGAGTCCCGATATGCAGTATTGCGTTGGTTGTATAATTCAGGGTAATTTTTCACGAATAAAATTAGGTTTTCAGTCGATTGTTGAGATGACAGCTTTCCCTCATCCTGCTTAATGCCGTCCGTATTTTGTCCGCAGCCGCATAAGAACGCTCACTTGAGCCTTCTTTTGCGGACGCCTATTGCGCGTGCGGATATGCGGATGCGGATATGCGGATGCGGATGAATGGAATAAGCGCAGTGCATTTCATCTTGTTCTATTTTTTGCGGATGCGGATGCGGATACGGACTGATGGAATACTAGCCTGGAAACAAACTGCTCAAATAGTAAATGAACACGAATTTAGTTTTTTGTTTCATTTTATATCTTAGAAGAGCTTTTGAGGTTTCAGGGCACATACATTATACGTCGCAAATATCAACCTGACATTATCCTTTATGAATACAATACTGCAGTGTCGTTGCAAACAATTAATTAGTTTCCGTACTAGAAGCAATTTCAATCGATTCGATGGTACCTCACTCAGTATAATGTTATTGTCTCAATAAACTCGTGTAAAACGTGCAAGAACTAGACGAATTCAAATAAAGGAAACAATGCATGTGTAAAGTTAATGCTTATTCAGTTCACAAGTGCAACATCAATGTTGTCGGGCTAAACCCATGTTTACACTAGTAAAGCGTTATCCGTAAAAGGTCCGCTGTTGGCTAAGCGAACTACAAACCATCGATCTAATAAACTGCCCACGGTGCACTACAACTAACCACAACATGGGAGAACATAATACAATGGCGGTCTCAGACGGATTCGAAAGAAACGTGCGCCACCTCAACCCAATCAATATCGAAAGTGAGAAATTTCGCATCAAACTCCTCTTACACAGTCGTTAGATCATCATACGGGTTATTTTTAGCCAGTGCTCTCATAGTAGAGTACTTCATATCTGCAGTGATTTCTTGTTTATTAATTTTTCTTATGGTATGAAATTCCATGATATTTGCACACAATTCAACTTGATATATACATGGTTTACTGTTAAAAATTTAAACATAAAATTTAGACATGTGTGTGATACTGTGATACCAGCTAATCTCGGAGCGAGTCAAATCTCTACACGGTGTAAGCTTTTCAATGTTCTCATCCTAATCCGCGTAACATGTTCATGGTTATTGATAAACGGAAGCGCTTTCGCATTGGCCAGAATCATTATCGAATATTTTATGTTTATATATACATATAGTAAAACTGTATTAACAAATGGACTTTAAACATTTTAGTTATTGTCATTACTATAAATACCTGTGTGAACAAATAACCGATGGCGGATATATCTAGCGTGTCAGTAATTTGAACTAATTTCACATTCAGCGGTTACTTGCGGAGTCTTTCTGTAAAGTATGGCCCTTCACATGTATTTGCTCCTTTACCAATGTTACCAGTAAAAATGTATTTTTGTCCAACATCATTATTGCGTATCCGAACGACTAGGATAGTGGCTATGTTGGTCTACACAGCTTTCGGCACCAGTCAATAATGATATTTTTATCGTCCGTTTTATTATATGTGCATTTATAATACGCTCAAACAAATTTCACGGCTATTATTTTTCCCGAAAAATAATTTGAATAATGAGACTTATAATTGACGTGTAATCTTATTTTTATATTTAAAATGGTAAAAAATATAAGATAATTCGGTAGGCGGCAATGTGTATGAGCACTTATTACATCGGATTAAGCTACGACCTGCTTATCGTGTGTGGTTGTGACACTGGCTATAAATAACTCCCACTCAATGTCTGCCGACAAGGTGAACTACTGATAAAGAGTAATAAATCGGATGATTTAACAACAGCGGGTCATAGTCATATGTGTATTGTTGTAAATAACACTCGTCGTTGTACATTACCTTTTCTAACAGGTGAAATAAATAGCGCGACACGTCCGTCTAGTTTTCATTTGAGCTGTGTGTATTTTCAAGGATATAACTAAAATCATGGCGTCTGATTTGAGTTCCCAATTCACATGGAGTTTATACAGGAAGGTTTCGCTGGGTGAAGGGAATGTGCTGATTTCACCACATAGTGTCGGCTCGGCGCTGATGTTAGCGTGTCTAGGGGCTCGGGGGAATACCGAAAGGCAGATCGGAGAGGCCCTGGGGTTCCCGGGAAACACCCCTGCGGAATGGCACGTGGCGTTTAGTAAAATGAACGCGCAGATGAAGCAATCCAGGGACGACGGCGATGGGGTTATTGTCGATATTGCAAACAAGATGTTCGCTAGACTCGATCTAGATGTTTTGGCAAAATACTCGAAAGATGCGGATGGGCTTTACAAATCTGGAACCGAGCGTATGGATTTTGCGACTAAAGCAACCGAATGCCGACTCGCGATTAACAAATGGGTCGAGGAGCAGACGAATAATAAAATTCAGGATCTACTTCCGGAGGGGACTATTTCCGCTTCGACGAATCTCGTATTGGCAAATGCGGTCTATTTCAAGGGAAAGTGGGATAAACCGTTTGAAGCGTCGAAAACGGAACCGTTCGATTTCCATAAAACGGCAACGGAAAGTGTGAAAGTTAATATGATGAGAAAAAAGATCGATTTGAGATATACGGCGGACGAGGCTTTGAAATGTTCCGCTGTGGAAATACCGTACCAACACCGAACCGTTACCATGACAATTATCCGACCCGACTCAGAAGACGGACTTCCGGAGCTGGAACGAAATCTGAGCGCGGAAAATCTCGCTAAATTAATGGAAAGGGCGCGTACGGAAATGAAATCCAAGGTAGACCTTGGCCTTCCGAAATTCAAATTTACGGAAACTACCGATCTTTCCCGAACTCTTCCGGAACTCGGCGTAACCGACTTATTTAATCCATCTGCCGTCGACTTGAGCGGGATGACGAGCGATAAAGGCGTGGCATTCACTGACGTCATACACAAGGCGTTCGTCGACGTCAACGAAGAGGGAACGGAAGCGGCAGCGGCGACGGCGATGATTTCGCGTATGATGATGATGCCGATTGATGAAGTTACCTTCATCTGCGACCGTCCTTTCTTGTTCCTCATCACCGATGTTGCCAGCTCTGCCGTCTTGTTCATTGGTCGCTACAGCACGCCGTAGTTACAGCGGGCGTTATTAAACATTTGCGTGGCTTATTCCTTTATATACTTATCATTTGACTGTCATTTGTATATTATTCAAATCCCCAAAATAAAGAAACGTGTCTTACCTACTTTCGTAGCGGAAGCGGCATCGCTAAAGTTATACACACATATATAATCACAGTTGTTGTGAACAACATACTGTTTAAAAAACAAAACAAAAAACTGACGGTAGATTCATAGATAAACTATTTATAACAAACTTAAATATTCATCCAAAGGTATTCAATCGTTCAACAATTGAACGCATCGCATGCAAATTTAGCGAAAGTTTCGTTTTGGGTATACCTAATATACATTATATTTTCTATAATATTGTGCATGCTTGCCTTATATATGCGAACTTACTGCATTTGTTCGTTCATGCTGGGTTATCATTGTGAACTTACCGCTTTAATAATTTATGATCAAACATATTGATAAAAAATTGCATTTGTTGATATTAATCGCACTTGTGTTTGTAGATAATGGTTATGTAACACATTGCGGAAATAATAAATACATAATTAATGGCAGCATGTATAGAACATTGTTTCCGTGTGTAATTTACAACAGGCTGTCATTATTGGTGTGGTGTTCTGAGAAAACTGGGCATAATGCTTGTGAGTAAATTGTCATCCCAGATTAGCCTGTGAAGTCCGCACAGGCTAATCAAGGACGACAATTTCCGCTTTATGAAATTTTTAGTTTAAATGATGTCTCTTCTTAGCGAAAATCCAGTTTAGGCGGAAAGTGTCGTCCCGGATTAGCCTGTGCGGACTGCACAGGCTAATCTGGGACGACAATTTACGCACATGCATTATGCCCAGTTTTCTCAGAACACGACTCATTGTTCTGTGTATGAATTTCCAAGTGTGTAATGTACAAACGAAGGGTGTTAAGCGAATACTTTGAGTCATACGGAAACTATTCACTTATGGTAAAATTGCACTAAATCATTTCGTATCCCTACGTGGTCGAAAGTAGTGCCTATTTCTAAAGTTCATTTTCTATAGAATAAAAACCATTTAGCAACCGCAAACGTGTCTTTGTGGATATTTTCTATATATTATTTGTATCTGCAATACTGCGATGTATTTCTTCGGTTTCCACAATGAAAGGTTATCCTTTAAGGTGCGTTTATTGATGTACCAGGCTTTTTTCGAAATGTAACTGCCGGAACCCTGTTCTCTGTGTTTGCCTGCATATTGAATTGTGTTAGTATTTGTATGACGTTTATTTTTTATTTCGATTTTCAAAAGAAGACATATTCATCTTAAAATATTAGGCTTTCCAAATCTTAAAGTAGGTAATGACAAGAAAACTGCCCGGAAAGTAAACCGTTTTAAAACTTATATTGGCCCGCCAGATACGAATAACGGCCCGCTGGCGACTTCATTTTGTTACTTTTTATAGTAACGATATTTAGTAATATTATATATTATATATTATTTAAAGATAAATAAGAGGACTTCATATCCATTACAGAATGAGGAACAAATGGGTATCTGTTAGCAATCAGTTTACCAGTTTATCTGTTAGCAATCAGTTTACCAGTTTATCTGTTAGCAATCAGTTTACCAGTTTATCAGTTAGCAATCAGTTTACCAGTTTATATGTTAGCAATCAGTTTACCAGTTTATCAAACGAGACACAACCAATCTGACTGCAATTGCGTCAGATTTAATATAATGCACAACATGAAAACTTTATCATTAAAAGTTCAAAGAAACATTAGAAATGATCATTATCCATATATTTATAAAGAAAGAATAACGTTTCGCTCATTAAATCCTATAAAAGATCCGATAAGGTAAATTATGTGTGTTATTCAAATTGATAGAAAAAAAATAAAATTGATATTAAACTCAGACTTGTCTTACGGTTAAAATTGTACTACTTAAGATATGGACAGCTTAAAATATGTGGTATGCTTATTATTAACTTTCATTACTGTCACCAAATTAAACACAGATTAAGGTTAAGCGTTGCGTGTCAAAAGTAGTTCCATAATTTAAAAATGTGTGAAAACAAAACGTATTTTAATCACACTCACTACATTGTATAACACTTTGGTTATATTCAACGCAAAGAGAGATTACACTTGATGACTTGTTTACAAGGAAAGTAATTACCCGTAAAAACACCAATAACAAAATTGTGTCGCGTTCTGAGAAAACTGGGCATAATGCATGTGCGTAAAGTGTCGTCCAAGAGTAGCCTGTGCAGTCCGCACAGGCTAATCCGGGACGACACTTTCCGCCTAAATCGGATTTTTGCTAAGAAGAGACTTCATTTAAACGAAAAATGTCATAAAATCGGAAAGTGTCGTCCCTGATTAGCCTGTGCGGACTGCACTAGCTAATCTGGGACGACATTTAAAAGAGCCTCGTTCTGAGAAAACCGGGCTCAATGCACGTGTATGTAGTGTTTTTCCCAGGCAATTTTCGTGTAGCGATTCGCCACGCCGCCCTCCCGAAACGCCACTCTGCCTTTTTCAAAGACAAAACACGCCACGTGCCCTTATTAAAAACATCTTTTTTGCCTTATGACCTAACTTGTCCGCAAAATCAGCGTCTGCANATCAGTGGATTTTGTAATAACCTTCCATAATTCTTCTCCATCTTCTTCCTTGCTGTGTGTCATATGTAAGATTCATGTCTAGGGTAAAGGTCAAGGTTCATGTCTAGGGTGAAGGTCAACGTCACACAATATACTTCATGTAAGGTCATACGATTCACATCAAGGGTCAAGGTATCACAAATGCTTCATGTAAGGTCATACGCTAAACCCCTAAACTGACCAGCATTTTTTCCAGAATTATGTATGCATCTTTCTTCTTAGAAATTACAGGTAAGAGATTTTGTGCTCCAACAAGGGAGAGCATATAGTCGCTGACTTGTCTGTCCTTCCTTCTCTCATAATTATCTCCTGCCAAAGGCGGAGGGATATAGAATTGGTGTTGTTCGTCCGTCCATCTGTCAGTATGTTCATCCTTCCGATTTGCAACCATCCTTAAACAAAATGTATGTAGCGGGGAATATCAATTCAACGAATTTGCTTGTTTATACATGTATCACGAGATAACATTTGGTAAATGCCCGCATCGCATTCTGGATAAAATAATATTTTGAACAATTAACAACTTAATTTAAAAATGTCTTTGTGATGCGTATCTAATGTATATTGCAGGCTATGCCATAAAGGGCTTTCACCT
The DNA here is from genome assembly GCA_007657795.1 of Dreissena rostriformis. NCBI lineage: Eukaryota > Metazoa > Mollusca > Bivalvia > Myida > Dreissenidae > Dreissena > Dreissena rostriformis. The sequence continues at coordinate 1,048 of VMBQ01011251.1, read as the reverse complement.
CTATAGACCCGCACTGCCTCGTTATGGGAAAACTGGGCTTAATGCAGTCCGCACACACTAAACAGAGATGACACTTTCCGCTATTATGAAAATTTTCATTTAATGGAGATCATTTCTAAACAAAAATCCAGTGTAGGCGGAAAGTGTTGTCCCTGATTTAATATAGCCTGTGCAGACTGCACAGGCTTATCTGGGACAATACTTCACAAATATGCATAAAGCCCAGTTTTCCCATAAACATGCTTAATATTCTGTGCAATACATGTATCTAATGTATATTACAGGCTATGTCATAGAGGGATTCCACCACTATGGACCCAGCACAGAAACCTTTGATCTCAATGGAATAACTGACCTGGTCCAATCAATCATGGTGGGTTGTTTCAATATTTTTATAAGTTTTTAACTTACTTTAAGTTTAATATTTCTTAAGAAATAACTATGAAATATTGAATGCATAGCATTCTTTAATGGCTTAATCATTTAGATTGGTCAGCAAGACATTTCGTGATTTAAAATACAATGTGGACACATAAATTCTGTGAATTCAGCTTTGTAAAAAAGGGATGTGTTTTGTCGGTATGTCGGTATGTGTTTATAACATGACTGTGTCTGGGATAAATTATATCAGGCACCCTTATATAAGGCAGATATCAATGTACATGTATGGGTATAATAAAACTGAAAAGAGATATGACAGGTTATTTGGACTTTAAATGGCAACTTTTTTTTATAAAATTTATCCTAACAAAGGTTACCATCAGATTAAAAGTAAAATATGTATTATATATAAACAATATATTTTAATGATAGATCTTAAAATCAAAGTAAGCTTCATCAGCTTTAAATGATAAACATTAAAAAAAAATCTACGCAGAATTTTATTGCAATATTATCTCTGAGACTCTCACATTGTCTTTTATAGCAATAAAAATTGGCTTGTACTTGTAGTTGTGAAATGTATGTTTTTGAATGATCATCAACAGACTGTTGGAAAAGTGTGTGCATGAAAGTGTTTATTTACAGTCTCCACTTTGTCTTCACGGCT
>VMBQ01011250.1:0-17839 GCA_007657795.1 Dreissena rostriformis | reverse complement strand
AAAAAAAAAACTTTAAACTTAAATGTTTAAGAAAAACGAGGATCATACTGGTAGTTCAGCTAAAGTTCACATGTACTTGATATCTTCTGGCTTCATAAGATACATATAAAAAGCAAACAATAAATAAATCTTTATTTAGAGTATATAAGCCTTATATTATCAATATGGGTAGTGTCTGACAGTGGCAGGGCATAGGTCTATGACGCCACTGAATTTAATATAAGAAGCTTGTTCAAAATAAAAATAACGGAATTATCATCGAGTGCCCTATTTCGACAGCTCTAAGCAGTCTGGTGAAGTTTTGTTGCTCAAAATAGGGATTAATGTGATTAATATTGTTATTTCATTACACATTTACATTTTATTTACACATTTTATATTCGATTGATTGTGTTATCAACCAAAATTCGTTGATAAACGAAACGATCTAAGTCTACTGTAACGGCGGCCATTTTGTTGAAAGTGCCCCAAAACGACGCCTCTGATTGGTTACCTGATTCCAATGTTAACATCACTCCTTTGGAGACTGAATGCATGGAACATTTACTCATAATTGTTGTACTTTTATTTTTATCACTGTTAAAGCAACATGGATCTGAAATAAATGAAATCAATTAAGGTTTTGAATTTTATTCATGTCAATCATTTACAAGTTTTCAACAAGTTGCATATATACATTTTGTATCTATTACCCCTCACCAACACAGTGAATACACATGAACACATCAATCCTCCTCACAACTCTCACCTGGGTACAATACACATGAATATTAGTTGTAATCAGTGTCCACACCAAGAACATTGTACCCACTTCACAAACACTCAAATGAACAGCACTGGGCGTGAATTGACAGCAAACGTCTGTGTCAGCCACATCCTCTGAATACTCATCGATAGCAGGGAAAGGTGATAATGCTTTAGTAGTTCCAGAAGGTCCAGGTTGTTCAGTTTGGTTCAACTTCTGGGACTTTGCCTTCTTTTTTGTTCATCTTCATGCTCCTGTATGCGATGAACCATGACACCCTCAGTTATAGCCTTGCCTTTGACCACTGAACTGAGATAATTTCATATCCGTTCTGGCTTAGGCCTAAGATCGTACTTGTCAAGGATCATATAGTCCAGTTCAGTGTAATATGTTGACACAGATTTCGTATTAGTGGCTTTGGCATGTTGAATCTCAAGCCCACGAGGCTTCAACAATTTGAGCTCGGGCCAGCGTTGCATAAACAGCCCGAACTACTTCAACGTGAGCGGATGCTCTTTATCCTGTTTTCCAAGAAATATTGCATATTCGCTAGCCATGTCATCAACTTCTGAAGACTGTAACCATATCCACAGCTTTCCATTAATTTCAGGTCTGTTTAGTGTGCCTCTTCCTCCTGAGAGCATGTAGGTGTTGGTCCAGAATGTGTTGCCTCCGGATTGACTCTCCCATTCAATCTGTGTCTCAGAGAGGCTTCTGGGATGCCATACTCTCTAGCAGTGGTTTAAATTGGGGCCCCTGTAAGCAACTCCTTGTCATAAGCTGTGTTTATGGAAGTAGATGAATAGCACCAGTCCTGTACTTCTTTCGTGGAACCTACAAATAGTAATAAGTAAATGAAAATAAGTAATAAAAATAACATGTAATTACCAACATAAACACTTGCTAGTTACAATTTTATTAAGCATAACCTAAAAAAATCTGGACTTCAAATCAAAGTTAACGCGTACACATTTTTCAGAGTGAAAATTTATCTATGTATACGATGTTTTGTCACATGGCAGTCACGTTACTTATGAACGAAAATTGTGAACTTGGGGGCCCCCCTGCCCTTCCGGAGCTCCCCCTGCCCTTACTAGGCCCCACCCTGCTCTTTTATTTAAAAAAATAAAATAAAAAAATGAGACATTATAATTGATAAATCTCTGATTACATTATTATTCCAGACATTTTATTTCCATGGTTAAATACAAATGAAAATAAAATATTCTAAGAATTATTAATATTGAATATAAAAATTAATAAGTAACATGCTTGGAGCATTCCGGATACGATGGCGGGCTCGAAAGTGCTCTTTTGAAAACTTACCGCGCTTGAAAATGCCCTTTTGACAAAAAAGCCCCCCTGCCCTTTTCAAATCCTAGCTGAAGCACTGTGTTATAGCTTTTTATATCGCAAGTTTGAAATGACCACAACCCATTCAAACTTATAAAGAGTTTGTCTTTAAAGCACAGGTCGAGATGTGTGTTTTTTTTTTCTCAAATCATTGATACAGCTTATCAGCGGCACAGGCTTATCTTATTTGACATGCATTAAGCCCCGTTTTCCCTGAAAGCAGCCAATATGCACAGATTTCAATGATAAACACTAGACTGGCCAACGTTGTCTTACAAGCTGTTAAATACACTATGTAGTGTACCAGTGAGAACAGGCAGATGAGGTGGTAATTGTCGTCTGCTAAACTTTACTGCAGTTATCCACGGGCCCTACCGTAGCTAAGCCACACTGATTTGCAAAATTGCGTCTGCATTATTTGTGAGCTTCGCTCACAAATAAAAACTATAGTAAATTGTGTGTAGTGTACCTTGCGTTATTGTATGACGTCAACGGATGTCGCTTATGTATCAAACAGAGGCAAACCACCATACACAGTGAATATACTGTATGGAACGTTTTCTTGGTGCAGTAAAGAGATATATCAATCCTGAAACGGGAAAATGCACTGTATTACATGCTAGATTTTTTGTACTTAAACTTATTTTTTTTTCTTTTGTATAAAATTGTGTAAACACATTTCGTTTGGTAAATGATTTAAATAATTTTCCAATCATATTTATTGCTCAAAGTGAATAACATGACTCATAGATGTTGTGTGTGTGTGAACAAATCTTCTGGTAGGCATATCCATGACGGTCATATTATAAGTCATATTAGTAACCGTATTGTCTTCAAACTAGCGCAGATTATTAGTTTTAATAAAATATAGGCTTAATTAAAAACTTGGTCATGTGGGGTAAAAACTAAGCGTACATGGCAAGTTAGTGTAAAGGTTAGCGAACACTTGTGACAAGCCTTTTAACCTTAAACCCAGGTAGGTGACTTCTTGTCGAAATGGTATCATTGTTGTATTGTTTTCGTAAATAAGCATACATACCCCGGGGGGTAACTTCCCAAATTTTAGGATAGGGGTGTACCACTGAGACTTCCGAAATGTGACTCATTTTTATACCGGAACTCTGATAAGGTAGACCCATTTTGATACAAGATTTTTGAAAAAGCAGACCCATTTGTATACGATACCATTGAGAAAGTGGACTCATTTCAATACAAGAATTTTGATAAAATGGCATATCGATTGGCACATTTCTGGATTTTATAGCAATATCGTCCCCCCCCCCAAAAAAAATGACAATTTGACTTTGTTTTCTTGTTTTTGCTTGATTTCTGCTCCTTTTTTAGACAAAAAAAACTACAGAAATGTGTAGGTAGAGTTAGTTCATCTTCACACACTGTTTCTCTTAGTTGAGGTAGAGATATATCTAAACTGTCTACGAAAACAGATTGGTTACTTTCAAATTCGTCCATCGTAAAAGAAATCTCCACTTAAAATATGTTTTCAACTTTTAATGAAATCCTATATTTAAGTATGACCGAAAATTAAATATGTTTTTTTTTTAATTTACTTTCAAAGCCTGTGATAACGATTTCATGATTCCAAACATAATCAAAATTTTCTACAAAACATATATTATTATCCAAGATGTCACAATGACAGAGTATAACTCCTTGTACACATGTATTCAGTTTGGTAAAAAATGTTGATCACTGTAAGAGGCACATACATACAGTGCTTGGCTGGGCTAAATGGCTTATCAGAATATTTATTGATCTCATGATCATTATATAATGACCATATTGTACCCAGGGATATTATACCACTGTATCATGCTGGTAGAACGAATTAATTTGTTCCAGATCTCTATCAGTCTGGTTTCTACTCCCTGGAGAGACAGTAATGTTCCAAGTTACACCTGTATATTTACAGGTTATGTGATTGCGGATACAGCTGGGCGAAATTTACTTCTTGATACCCATGTATATACAAGAATGAAATTTATCATACCCATTTTGATACTGATACTTTCAAATCTATATGCATTTATATACAAGCAAATTTCTGATTTCTATACCCATATCTTTACTAAGATGCTCAAAACCATACCCATGTCTATAATTTAAGTCGTAAAACACACCCCATATTTTCGGCACACCCCTATATACCCGTATATAGGAAGTTATCCCCCCCCCCCGGATACATACTCGAAACTGATGTAGCGTAATGCAAAAATAAGCAAAGCTATGGTGACTAGTAAAAAAACTCGGAACACATGGACATTTGTGCATAAGATCCATGCAAAAAGCTTTGATAAATTAATGTATCATATGACTACATATATAAACTATATATGTAGTCATAGTATACATTAATTTATCAAAGCTTTTTGCATGGGTCTTATGCACAAATGTTTATGTGTTCCGAGTTGTTTTTTTAAATTAGTATATAGTCTAATATTTTTTTTAGATCAACATGTTTGCCTTGTGGAGAATATATTTTCAAAAAATAAATAAATAAGTATATCATCATATCAATAATTGCGCTTTTTGTTTCTTTAAATTTCTAGTGGCCCATGAAGGTGTGTTGTTCTTGGACTTTCCACCATGACTATCCACTGCAGCAGCAGTTTTGAGTCATGGAGGGTGTATCCCAGGGTACACTACTTCCGGAAACGATTCCTAGATTTGTATCCTCGATTCAAACGAGTGATTGGTAAGAATGTATATATTGCATTTCCCGTGTAAAGCTTATTACAATATTATTAAATTTATTATTTTAATTCATAATACAGATTTGTTAACCCTAATAAATATTGAGGTGTTAAACGCCACCAAATTATAAATAACTTGAATCAATAAATTATTTTCAAGTGCATGTCACATATACTGGTGTTGAATTATATATTATTTTGTTCTTTGTTTTTATTAAGCAATACATATATAACATACACAGAAAACACGTTCGTCTATTATCAGGTTCTCTTCGATTCAACATCAATTTTGATTTGATGTGGAAAATTGATAACGCTTACAACTGGTTTCAAAATGATTTGGAAATCCTCTATGTTGGAAATGCTGTCCTACCGAAAGAAAACGTCTTTGTCGACATCAATCTAGAGCAACAGCCCTCTCACAGTGCAACGGGGTCACATGTCAGCATTGGAAATACTGTCCTACCGAAAGAAGATGCTTTTGTCGACAGCAATGCAAAGCCACAAAACTCTCACAGTGTAACGGGGTCACGCGTATTTCTGTGTTATGTACAACAGACTAATGAAGATTTCATCCAGGTAAAAGTAACGTAATTTACCATTTGTTAGCTCACCTGTGCACAACGTGCAACAAACATATTTCTAATTAAATTTGATTACTCAAATTAATTATTGCCATGACTTCAGATTTTTATCCCCCGCCAAAGGCGGAGGGATATTGTTTTGGCGTTGTCCGTCCGTCCTTCCGTCCGTCCGTCCGGAATTTTTCTGTCTGGAGCCATATCTTGGAAGTGCTTTGGCGGATTTCATTGAAACTTGGTAGGAGTATATATATGGATAAGAGGATGATGCGCGCCAAATGGCATTGTACACAATCTGTTAATAACGGAGTTATGGCCCTTTGTATATATTCTGTGTCAATGCAGCATGTGAAGGTATACGTCACGTCTGTGACAAAGCTCTAGTTTGTCGGGGGATATCAATTCAACGAATTTGCTTGTTAACTTTATTTTTGCAGAATCTCACATAGAGGCAAACCTAATAAAACAATACGAACTGTTTCATATGAATCTTATTTGATCTTTCATTATCCTGCCCACTATCAAGCTAACTCATGAATACTCTATCAACCGGGCTTGCATTGTTTAAGTTCAATATTGGTCGATGCCTTCTTAAATGGCCATGCGATGATTGTGTAACAGGCTTACAGCTTAAACTCCCTAGAAATTGGCCCCAGCTGGGCACTCAAATCCAAGACCTTTTATATCAAACCAACACCATTGATAAGTGTAGATAAAAGCTTGCTTATGTTTGAGGCATACACATCATTGATGAGGTCATATGCAGCCATTCAGTAGTATTGAGGTGATTATCAAAGATTTGTATTTTAAAAGGTTTGTAAATATCATTGCAAGGTGATTATAAAAATTGTCCGGGTCGTTTAAAAATAAGCCCCCAGGGGTGGCAGTTTTCTTAATATGGCTTTAGTGAAACCTTGTGATTACTCTAAAAGTAACATGTGTAGTTCAATTTTAATGAAACTTGCTGAGAAAATATGTTCGTATGATATCTTGACTGAGCTTTAAAATGGTTTGGGTAATGATATCTCGGCTGAGCTCGCAAAAGGTTCCTGTTCTTTGAAAACATGGCCGCCTGGGTGGGGGCAGTTTTCCAAATATCATTATTTCTATAGTAAAACATTGTTTGACACTATATAAGTCACATTTCTAGTCATATTTTTATGAAAGTTTGTCAGAACATTTGTTCCAATGATATGTTCATTTATCAAAAGTTTGTCATAATATTGTGCCTAAACATGAATCATTTATGTTTCATAAACTACTTTTATTATTCTGAGGTCCACCTTCTCAGAATAGTTTAGTTCCTTCGGGTCTCAGGTGAGCATATTTGGGCCTATGATCCCGTTGTTTATATATATATATATATATAACACAAAACATATCAAAACTAGGAATATGTTTCTCTTCATTTTGACTATCTTTGTTTGTTAAATATATCCGGCTACAAATCATTTGTAATTTGTGTTTTTAGACTTTGGATCATGTTTTGGACTATCTGTACGCCAACGTTTCTACCAGCGGGCCGTTGTTTTGCATTGTGGACCTTGCAAATAGCCCCACACCATCGGATCAAAAATTTGTAAACAATTACATCAACACAAAAAGAGAGATGATGAGCAGGGTTATATTTGGCTCAGGGCAACTCGAGGTCGCTACAACTATATCGGATTACATAGAAGAGAACTTGTCGGATATTTTCGGCCTCGTCAGCGAATGTCTGTTGTCTGTAGGCATGAATTCCACATTTCGAAAGCGAGAAGGGGTTGTCATTTGCAACTCTAATCGCACAGAGCAATTTCACACGGACATGGCAGCATACGTGCGCGAAAATAATAGCGGACGGGATATTGGTAAAACGCATTTAAGCAGACTGCTTAAATGCAGTGTCTTACTTGATTATTTCGTAAGAAAGTACTCAATATCAGCAGGTACAGTAAATATGATTCTCGAAGACAATGACTACGAAACACGATTCACTGACAGTATTTCTTCCAAACTACAATCTGAGATAAAAAGCATGGGGCGGGATGTTAGTAAACTCAAAAGTGACGGCACATTGGGGCGGATACTAAAAGAGATTGATGACGTCATTATAGTTTTGGAGGACGCATGTGAACAAACTAGAAAAACGCTATCAGTTATGAAGAAGATGTTATTTGAAGTCAACAATTATCTGCACCAATCCCCCTTTGGAAATGATACGAATCCGAAAGACAAAACCCCTGTCGTGCCACAAACTTTGAGGAAGAAACTTTTGGGGTAACTATAATTTGCAAGTGAATAATCCAATCGATTAACGTATACTAGTTATCTTATAAATCGTAATGTATGTAGACAAGGAATTTTTTTTTTTGCATATCATCCCGATTATTTTATGTTAGTTATGTAAGGGTTATGTTATAATTCTTGCTTTGTATTAGTTCTTTTCTATGCCCTCTGTATAGCGAAGTTTTCTCGTTCGCATTTCAGATAATGATCGCCTTACTTATATTTATATTTTTTTTCAGGATTCCTGGTGTTTACTGCATTGGAACAGTTTACGGCGAATTCACGATTTATGTAAAACCAGAATGCGGGGAAGAGGCTGTAAAAGTTGATTACGAGGATAAGGGCAAAGTACAACCACATGACAATGTGAGTGCGATGGACGTAGACAGTGTTGGCGTTGACAACACGGATTGTCGCGAACAGATACGAAAACTAATGAAGGACAATTCATTCCATAATTCATATGCCATTGAGGTTGTGAGAGTTAAGTTGACGGCGCAGTTTGAAGATGGCAATACAATTTGCTCTCCTTGGCCTGGTCAGATGACTGTGGATGATCGTTGTGGAACTCTTGGAGGTATTGCGAAAGATGACAATGGTAACCTGTTTGGTCTGACGTGCGCCCATGTGGTTAGCAGTCCAAATCCAGGGCATGCTGTTTACATAAATAATGGACAGGTCAACCAACAATTTGCAACCAGCTCGCCTGTAATGACTGTCAAGTTCGGTGAAAATCCAACTTTCACTCTTGTTGACGTGGCTGCAGTGGAGGTAGAAAAAGGCATGTATCCGAATTGCAATCTACACATGAAGGACGAGGAAGGGGTTCATAGGCCATGGGCTTTGTATGAAGGCAATCACGCCGCTGTGTCTGGCGAACGTGTTTTTAAATACGGTGCCAATACCTGGTTAACTCGCGGATTGGTTGCTAGCGCCGATTTGGAGCTTCCTGTGCCAGACTTGCCTGGGGCAATACAACCGCCGGATAGCTACCTGATCATGATCGATTGTCTCCCTGATGTACACAATATTCCTTTTTCGGGTAGAGGTGACAGTGGGTCAATCGTTTGTTTCGAGAAGCCTTTTGATAATTGGAAAGTGTTTAACACGGCAACTTTATTCGCCCTGTCAATGATCCATGCTGGTGAAATGACTGTAGAAGGAGAGATGTCGTCCCAAAGTGTTTCTTTTATGCTAGCGACTGGATTTCGGTTATTGATGGCACAATCTAATGTTCGTTTGAGATGTCCGATATCTTAGTAAGCAGGAATCCGGATTGTGTTTGTGATATCAGCCTTGAACAATCTGTTACTGTGTTTTTATATTTATGCGCCCGTGTGGTGGTATACATATTGTTACACGCAAGTTTTGTGTATCAACCGATTGATTAAGAGATAAGTGCGCTAAATAATAACACGTACAACAAAAGATAATACGTGCTTCACTTTGCGTGATATATTCTGTACATACACAATTGGAAATTGTAATTGAACATTAGTTCTTTGATTAATCATAGCCAAAAGTGACTGATTGAATATGATAATATACGCTTATATAATGACGGTGTGTACAATACGAAGATGTATATTATTTGAAAAAGTATTGGACGAGTCCATTATGAGTATGTCCGAAGCCAATATGAGTATAACAGATGTGTACGAGTAGAGTATGTCACATTATTTCACAGTATTGTACACAACCGTGTTACATAAATTTATTATATACTTAACTTATTTTTTTAATTATTTGCGGTATTACGCAAGCTATTTTGAGCATGTCCCTGAACGGGCCGGAAGAAATGCTGTGTGATTAAAACGAATACATATATATCCAGTTGTAATAAAAAAATCTATGTTCTGCCCTTGATCTCCGACGAAGCGGAACGTAGAGCAGATTGTGTGAACATTATGGTCTCCCCAAAAATGACGTGGCGCGGGTCTTGTCGTTGGATGTTTAAAACGAGTCAACACAAAACGAAAATTAGAAGCCTAATGAATGAAGACCACTGTGGTCCATGCATTTGAGAAGAGTTGTTTTTACCTGACACAATCTTAATATTGTTTGTACTCCGGGAGCGATTTAGGTCATCGTCAGTATGTTGACCGATTTGTATAATACCGAATTATAGTATGTTATGAACGTTGCATAACATGTAATAATGTATAATTGTTTTTATATTCTTTGCTTTGATTTTTGGATCCAAAAATTGTAATATGTTAAGAACAAATGTAAATATATCATTTTGAATTCAAGAAAGATAGTATTTTACTAGTACTTTCATCTGTGATGTTAAGAAACTGCGTGCATATACTTTATGCAGTTGTGTTTTGTTATCAATTGTTACTAGTATTTTATGTCTTTAAGTTAAACATATGTGACATTAACTGACATGAATACAACATGTATACACTATATTGGCTAAGAAGTCATAGATTAAAACTGTTGCATCAGTTGTTTTAGTGTACGTTATCTTTGATTCAGTAAAATACTGTTAATTCTATTATCGTTAAATTCAGATTAAACATTTCAAAACCTTACATAATTGGTTGTTTGATTGCTCAATCACTATGTTGTTTAGAATAGAAAACTAGTCATAACTTTTCATTTATTATAATTAATGTGATCATAAATATTATTATATATTTTCAAGTTTCTTATTGAAAATCCACAAAAAAGGACTGCGGCCATTTACATACAGGTAGAACATGTCTTGTGTTCTGAATTTGTTTTATGTTTCAGTTGGTTCATGTTTTTAAATTAAGGACCACCTGCTATAAACAGGTGTCTCTTCTGGTGGTGCAGCTGAAGTCATTTTGTGTTTATAAAACTAACTATTCTATGCAATCACACGTGCTCAAACATTTTGTACGTAAGAAATACTACACAAATACAATACAATAAGTGCTTTTCACAAAACTAGATGAAATATATTATCACTTAATTGGTTGTACGAAATAGTTAAGAAACACATACATAGTTTCATAGCATAGATGATAAACATGACATAATCATGCTTATAACATTATCTTAGCACATACAGAATACGCGTTTTTCAGTGTTACTAATACCGTTGTATTGATTCAGTGCCTAATTCCGCCACTGCCCTAAATCCACCATCCCATAAAAAATCGAATTTAAAACAAAGCGCATATTTCTACATTTATACGACCCCTTACGACCCCTCAAATGTAAAAAAAAACATGCCAGGGAGGATTTATATATCAAACTGCGAATGCGCAATTTTGAGACCTGATTTGTGGCTTTGATAGAATATACTCATCGTTATCTGTGAATACACCTGTCTTGTCATTAAACGATGTTTATGTTCCGTTACGTTAACTATGGGAAATTGCAAAAAAGCTTGTATGTGCTCCCTTTTTTAATAAATCAATTAATATCAAGACGTTCAAAAAGCGCTTTACTTCTTTACCCCACGTACGCAGAGGTGTACAAATAATTTCTTAGAAATATTATGTAGTTTTTAAAGAAATTGCAAATCTCCCCGATTAAGAAAAACAAACAACTGCTGTTTATCATTTAATTTTAATTAAAAAATAAAATAAATCAACATTCAATAGAATAGGCTTATCACGGTTCGCGATCTACGATCTTTTATCCACGCCCTATTAAACAACATAAACGTCGTACAAACAACTGTTGTTGGTTGACTTTGAAGTTTGAACTAAATATAATTTTCTTTTGATAACAAGTAACATGAACAATATTATTTCGAATCAGTTTACACTGAGTGGTAGCAGGACTTAGGCACTTTTAAAGTCAGTTCAAAACAATTTAAGCCTTTAATATTAATTATAATTGTTTATTTGCGAACTCGTCGAAATGAACCCAATACACGCAATCAAATGCACATTGATCTAAACTTGATTTATGTGAATTTTTATGTAGATCGGTTCACTTCCTTTATAAATCTCCTTAAAATACCTTACGCATGTCATGTTTTCCGTTAAATAGCTAGAAATCCCCTCGCATTGCCAAGATCTACACTTAACGGACTACTACGCAATGAACGATACATTTATAACCCTTAAAGGGGCCGTCCAACAGATTTTGGCATGTATTGAAGCTTGTCATTAAATGCTTTATATGGATAAATTTAAACATTTGAACTAAAAATCTCCAGTAAAAAAACAAGAATACAATTTAAAAAAAAAGGAAAAAAAGTAACCCTCAACAGGGCTCGAACCACTGACCCCTGGATTCCTGGAGTAAAAAGCTATCCGCCTGGANAGGCAATAAAAATTATACTTTGAAGACGAATTTCATAAAATGCAGCAAAGACAAGTTAGCGCTGGTTAAAGCCGATGCCGACACTTTTACTCGTATTTGTAAGGAAACAAAATTGTGTCTTTGTGTCGTATGAACGAATCTGCACTAAAACTAAATTTAGATTCACATTGTACATGTATTATATATATGCTGGCTTATTTGACTTCCAGTCATTTAAGATTTCAGATTTAAATATCTGGCTTATTTCGCATTTTTCGACACATGTTCTTCTTAACTTTTATTTTAATTAATATTTAAATATATGTATACTAATTTTTAACACATTTAAAAAAAAATCATAAATATTTGACAAAATCGTACAGTCCCGCTTTAATGCGGTGTTTATGTCTTAAATTTAGTATGTAATAATGAAGTTTTCAACAAATATTTTAGATAGCATTGAAGATAAACGGTGCAAAACTTGACTGGATTGACTGGGGGTGGTTCAATTAAAACATGTTCTCATCGCAGGCAAAATAATGCAATAAATTGAAAATCATAATAATACACTAACCTTTGTCAGTATACACGGAGGACTTTGTTTTCCTGAAGCTATGGGGAATGAAAACCTGTTGTCAAAGTGTTTGCAGTTCATCATAAAACTGATGATTCCATTCAAGTCTGTATCGTGAACCGAACTCTTTCCAGCATATCCGTCTGGAGGTAAAAAAACCTTTGCAATTTGCCATGGATTTGTTGCCCATTGTTTCGCCGTTGTATTTTTTAAAGACGGTTTGGAATATTTATGCTGCTTTACAATCTCGTTATGGACGTTATTGCACACATTAGTAGGGCATTGCAGCACCTTTGCAGTGTCGCAGCCTATACACGCGGCTGGCGCACGAATATTCGACCAGACAGTATTGTATATATTGGCGTGTAAAGTTTTAGCCTCGTTCTCCGCGAACTGTTCTAAGCCAGATTTTGCAACGTCAACTGCCAGCCACGCCTTCAGCCAATTCGTCCTTTCCTTCTCAGTGAACACAGCGGATAGACTCGCCATTTTGTTTGATCATCTATATTCCTGAATGCTATCAAATGTTTGTTGAAGAAGCCTAGTGTTTGTTTGAGAGGACCCTGTAAAGATGTAAACGTATATCAGTTACATACGTTTAATTTCAACAATTTCTGATAACGGTTGAGTATATAGGAAGATTTTCCGATAACTATTTAATAGTATGTTTGACTATATTATTAAAAAAAAACGGTTTTGTTCTGTAACGTTTCCTCAATATTTGAATAAATATATAATAAGTAAGATATAAGCAAACAGAGTTTCAGTACCTGCACTTTGAAAGCATTGTTTATATATTAAATAATTGACTTATACAATATTAATGTTGTCTTTATCCCGTACCGAACAATGTGATCACTTGAACTTGTAGTCAAGTTATTTTTGTTTTTGTTCTTAACTTGAAAACAGGGTACTTATTGTACCAAAACCATCACTTTACTTATCTCATCTGTTTGTCTGTCTGTCTTTCTGTAAGTCCGTCTGACCGTCTATCTATCGGTCTGCCTGTTCGTCTGTCTGGCTGTGCTTTAATATTGAGATATGCGTAATAACAATAAACACATCACATTACTTTGTGCATAATGTCGACATTCGCCAAACAGTCCAGTATACATGCAAATTATCTCATATCTACAAAGAATTCAGTTAAGAGTGAAATACGTCGACAAGCTGAATTTTACCAATTTCTTTGCGAAACAAACATTCACATTCTATTCAAACGTACAACCAAATTAAGTTGAATTGATAGCTATGAAGATCACAGCCTATATGCCGTCAATTAAATACGCATTTTACCAGCAATAGTAGCGGGATAAACAACATTTTTCTCACTTATACATTACAATCCATACCCTGCCGTCAACCACTATTACATTCGATGCACCCGGGTAACTATCGGGTTATATAAATTATTTGGTATGATGTACTTATCCTTACTTTACTGAAACGGCACTGGAAGTAGCAGTGTTAAGCAATCGTGTTTACCATATGAAACCCTTCACATAACCAGTAAATTTTTGACGTGATAATATGGATGACTTAATAGTATTTGTATCAATAAGTTCCGTTTTACAATACATGTAGTTCGAAATAAGTTGAATGAACTCAAAACAATACATATGTACGAAAAAAAGTATTTCATCATTTAGTGTACACAACCACGATTATTGAGACACCAATATCGTATTTTTGCTTAAGGACTTGATCATATACTTAATAAACAGCAACAACTAACTAACAATTAAAGGTACGATAAAACAAGTAATAAAATACTTAAAAAAAGTAACAAACCTTCAAACAATGTGAAAGAAAACATTTGATTACAACATGGCTGTAATATAAAAAATTTAATAGATTGTTTACAACAACAGAAACAATTTTAATTCTCAGTCGTTGTTGTTTCAAACGTCTTCGCAATATGAATAATTGCCTATTTTAGGTTACTTTGTAACGGCATAAAATATTCCATTATATATCATTTGCAATTTATTCCTTACTTTTTTATTCACAAAGCGTAATATTACTTTAGAATCAATTTCAATCCGCAAACATGTAAATGCATGCATCCAAACTAAACTTTAAATATTCAAACAATTCAGAAATGTGAACTTTTCACAATTTATTGCTTCCTGATTTCCTGAAACTCTGATTTTTTTTCGCAAACCGTAATAAAGGCAGGTCTAACTTTCATTCAAGATATCTTTGTATTCATTTGTATTATTATTTGGCGTCATACTATTACGTTTTGGTTTATATTTGTTTTAAATGTTTATGCCAATCAAAAAGCATTGTCCCTTTACAAACATGGGCATGGGAATGTTTAAGAGTGTCGATTCATGCTTGAAGTGTTTTCTGTTGAAAACGACCCCCGCTCGGTAACATGAACCGTCAAACAGGCAATGATTATCAAGGTGTGTGTACCTGTTATGTGAAAATGGAAGTTTAAAAATAACTCGGAGTTATACATAACCACGACTTACCAAGGTAATATATTACGTAATAGAAAAACACGACTGAACACGTTTAAGGGTGATTACACTGCACCCTTTTTGTATTGAATGCAAATATACATGTATACGGACACTTGCAATTTACATGATATAAAATGTAGACGATAATCATATCATACTTTTGGCATATGCACTGCAAATCGAAAATCCCGATAACTATACAAATATTGTAACAAGAGGGCCACAGGCCTTTAATGCGCTTACTAGATACCCCATGGAATTTAAATGTTCTGTGCCGGTAGAGTTAACAATGTTTCTCAATACAATAGGCTTATAAGGAAAAAGCCCAAACACTAGATCAAATTTTTCGAACTAGGCCCACACACATGCTAAGGATTCAAGTTCTTATCAGGCTTCAAGATAAAATGGTAAAACAAAAACTGTTTAGTCTACAAATGGTTTGATAATAGCCAAATAATGCCTCGTCTCTTGGCGGATATTAATTTCAATGAACAGTAACCATCTCGCACTCGTCTGAGAAATCATAACAAAAATGTCCAGTGCAAGTCTCATGAAGATTGCACAAACAAACGGGACTTCTTAAGTGTTATCAAGCCTTTCATTTAATGTGACATAGTGACCCGCGACAACATCACGTTTTAAATAAACTGAGCTATGGGACTTATGTTCTGACCAAGTTTCATGAAATGTGAGCAAACATTGTGGCGTCTATAGTTATCTCAAACTGTTTCTTCAATTTGACCTAGCGACCTTGTTTTGACCACACATTAAACAGTTTCCAACTTGGCTGAGATATAATTGAAACAAATGTTCTGACCAAGTATCATTGACATTGGGCAATCAATGAAGCAACTAGAGTGTTCACAAACGTTTTTCTCTAGGTTTACCTAGTGACCTAGCTTTTGACCCAAGTGGCCAATTTTTTACCGAAACTCGAAATCGGCCGAAGTATTTAGGAGCCAAATGTTCTGACCAAGTTTGATGAAGATTGGGCAATAAATATGGCCTCAACATAGTCCTCAGAGTTTCTTCAATTGTTTCGAAATCGGCTGAGATATTATTGGGACAAATGTTGTTTCCATGTTTCATGAAGAATGAGCAATAAATATGTATTCAAGAGTGTGCACAAGCCTTTTTTGTTTTCTTTTTGTTTTCGACCTAGTGGCTTCGTTTTAGATCCAACACGACCCAGCTTTACATTAATCGATATTTCACTGTGACAAATGTTTTTTAAAGTTTCACAAAGACTGGAAATAAATGTGTGTTTGAAATTTTTGTTTTTAATTTCAACTATTGACCTAGTTGTTTTACCCTTAATGCACCCAGTTTTGAACTGAGTTGATATATAATTGTGTTAAGGCTTTTACCAAGTTTCACGACGATTGGGCAATAAATGTGGTATCTAAGGTGTTCAAAAGGCATTTCTTCAAGACGAAGGACGGGCACAAGTTGATCCCAAAAGGTCACCATGACAATGTTCTGCCCAGGTGAGCTTAAAATATTGATGTGTATTTGTTATTAAGAATTAGTTATATATCTTACAGAACCAAATATATAAATTATACTGATTACATTAATTGCCGCCTCTCTCAACTTCACAATAAAGATACATCGTGTATAAAACCTCAGTTTGTTCAACTCAAGAAAAACAGCTATAGTACAAGCTTTACTGCATACATGTATATGCAAATTATAACTATAATATATATTGTCATTTCTGATAACATTTATAAATTGCAAGCGTATTGATAATACGTGCGATGCCATCTATTAATATCAATACTAAATATAGAATGCAAGACAGTTTAATATGTTTCCGTCTTTGTGCTAATTTCAACTGTTATATTTATTTCAACTAGATATGTTATTTATTGTTCATAATTTTATGTATGATGTTCCTAAAGATCAGAAATTTTACTCGCGAACCAAAACCAAATAGCATAAACTTAATACTTACTTCAACTTTCTTCATCCGCCATTTTAGAGCACATTACACCACGCAAATAGGGAATAAAACTGAAAGCCATTACACGTCAATTTCCGCTTAAACCTTAACATGGATTGTAAAACAGGTAAATGCGACCATGCAGCATGAAATCAACTGTTATCAGTAGTCACATGACCTCACGCAAAGAAGTGATGTGCTTGCGAAAGATAAATTGGCATTATTAATCTTCTTTTTTTAAATGAGGGTTACATTACAACGTTATCAGGTAAAACATGAGTGTACTTATTAAAGGGACGTGTTCACAGATTTTGGCATTTGTTATGTTTNCAAAAAACAACGAAAACAAAAGAAGCAACCAAATTATTCAATCTTTGTAACGCTTAATAATTATTTTCAATATCTAATGATGATTACTCATAAACGAAAATGTGTTTTTTTTTCAGTATGAGCCTTCGTCATTTCTGTTATTTCAATCCATGGTGTACAGTGTTCTTTATGGGGTTATTATGTCGCCCTTCGAAGAAGAAGGTATATATTGTTTTGCTGGATGTCGGTCGGTCTGTCGGTAGACCAGTTCGTTTCCGATCAATAACTTGCGAACGGATTGACCAATCTGCTCTTTACTTCCCCTGTGCATTGGTCTTTCCCAGTAGATGACTCCTATTGAAATTGGGTTTACTCGGTCCAAGGTCAATGTCACTGTCACACTAAGAGTGAAAATTGTTTCCGATCAATAACTTGTGAACGAAGGGACCGATTGGCTCGATACTTCTCATGTGCATTGGCCTTGGACAGTAGATGGCCCTTATTGAAATTGGGATCAGTATGTCAAAGGTCAAGGTCAATGCCACACTAAGTGTGAAATCGTTTCCGATCAATAACGTGTGAACGGATTGGCCAATTGACCTGATACTTCACATGTACATTTGCCTTTGCCAGTATATGACCCCTATTGAAATTG
>VMBQ01011249.1:5986-23562 GCA_007657795.1 Dreissena rostriformis | reverse complement strand
TATTTTACACAACGAACCTGTCAACGTAGACAGTGGACTGGCGTCTGCAAACCCTCTGTCTGGGGTGCCATCAGATCCAGGTGCATAGACTTCTTCTCTCTGATTGGTCAGATTATATCCATGTGACAACGGCTCTTGCAGCTGATTGGCTGATCGGACATCCAAGAGGTCACCTAGCCTGGCCATCAGGTCGTGTTGCGCAACATCAGGTGGCGGGGGTGAAGGACTGTGCTTGTCTGGAGGCAAAAACAATCAAGGAATTTCAAAGGCAAAAACAATCAAGGAATTTCAAAGGCAAAAAAGACAAGGTAAAGTGTTGTCCCAGATCAGCCTGTGCAGTCACAACAGGCTAATCAGGAAGACATTTTCTGCTATTATGAAATGTTTTCATTCAAAGCAATTTTCTTAAATATGAATATCCAGTGTAAGTGGAAAATGTTGTACATGATTAGCCTGTGCAGACTGCACAGGCTGTTCTGGGAAGCCACTTTAAGCAAATGCATTAAGCCCAGTCTTCACATAACAAGGCTCCTATAAATTAAGATTTTTTATTTCAGAAGATTATCAATAATGATGCTCATAGACTTGTTTATAAAGTAGCTACCTAGCTGCCGTGCTGGTGAGTATCTGTTATCCTGCAGGTCAAGGGCGTAAGTTAGCGCCGCGCCGCTGGTTGGGATGTCTACATCTCCTGGGGAACCCAGCGCTGAGTCACTGTGGAAATATGGAACAGTTGAAAGCCTTTGAATGGGCCATTGCAAAATGTGTTTTATTTCGAAAATTGACTCTTTTTCCTGTTCTACATTTCTTTTTTGTTTTTGACTTATGTTTGCTAGTGCAAAAATATGAGTAATGCCTGCGCCTTAGCATCCAATGTTTAAATGCTAGCATGGGCACTCTTAAAGAGCATATTCCTTTTTTTTTTCCAATGAAATCACTAAACGAAAAATAGACAACAAATTAACTTAACTAGCTTGTATCCAATCTTAAGATAAACAAAAAGTTTGATTTTCAAAAGTAGTTCTGCCAATTTGTTGCCTAACAATGGCTACATGTTTGACTGTTCTTTAAACAAATGAACACTTCCTTTCCCCAAAATAACTGTGTTTGAATTATGTTAAGGACACTTTTTGATCACAGTAAAATCATGAGTATGTCAAATAAATTCTTTAAAAAATGCAATACTATATTTTCAGAAAACGTCCTTTTACATCAAACTGATAAATCCGACTGCCTTGAGATGCATTCTTCAAAGTTTTCTTCATTCACTCTGAACAAACAAACAAAATGACTATATGTGAAAATTAAAATATATTAAACATAAACAAAGTATAACTCCATAACCAGTTGTATCAGCACGTAAAAACATGTTATACTCAAAACCATGTCCCTAATTTACGACAAATGTAGTCACCACCTTGGAACGGTCAGTACACAGCAGTAAAAACTGTTAAATACTGACCTGTCTCCAGCATAATGTTGCTGCTGTTGTTGCTGTTGCAGCTGATGAAAATGATGCTGATAGTGGGGATGATGAGGACCACTTGATCTGCCGAGGTAGCCAGGCAGCTGCTGTTGTTGTTGTTGCGGAGAGCTCTTTGCTGACAGAGGTAGAAAAGGAGGCGGGGTCGTCGATGTCATAATTTTCTGACGACCGGGGTAGCCCGCTTGTGTCTGACTACCGATTCTTAGACCTGAAATACAGACATGGATCGGATAAACTTCACTCTGTCACCACAGAAACTTTTTTTGGTATTCCCTACATGTGCTAATGTAAATGAGCCTCACTCAGTCTGTGAATAGGGGGTTTAATGCATGTGCGTTAAGTGTTGTCCCAGATTAGCCTCTGCAATCTGCACAGGCTAATCAGAACAGGGATCGTTATATAATATAGATGGTAGCGCGTGAACAAGGTGAACTGGGATTTTATTTAGACCAGATGTNCGTCTGCTGAATTTCTAAAATTAGCATTTTCTTTGATTTATTTTCAAAGATTACTATAAGGATAGCAAACAGTTTGGATCCTGATGAGACGCCACGTTTTGTGGCGTCTCATCTGGATCCAAACTGTTTGCAAAGGCCTTCAAAATCCGGTTCCAGCGCTCAAAGGGTTAAATATTATGTGGCCAGTTGGGTAATTAATGACCTCAATCTGACAGGCATGTATGATAACTATGTTTAACTTTCCAAATAGCCCACAGTTTATCAGCATGGAAAACTTCCTGATGTATGGAGCAGAAATTTGGGGCGAGGTTCAAACATTCTTATGAGTATTTCCACTATATATAGTGCAATTAGTGGAGGTCTTGTCTGCCAAATATCATAATCATCATTTTATTAGGTTGCTTTGCTGTTACTTAGTTTGTTTAATCATACCTAAGTTATTCGGGCATAGTCACAACCAGTAAGTTTAGTTGTGTAACCCTTCGCATGCTAGGCTATTTGTCGTCTGCTAAAATGTCGTCTGCTGAATTTCTAAAATTAGTATTTTCTTTGATTTTTTTTCAAAGAATACTATCAGAATAGCAAACAGTATGGATCCTGATGAGACGCCACGTTGTGTGGCGTCTCATCTGGATCCAAACTGTTTGCAAAAACCTTCAAAATCCGGTTCAATCTATTCTATGTGATGCTCTACAGGGAATATCTCGGTGACTCAAAGGGTTAAACTTATTTACTAGTAAGCTTCATTGTAATGACAACCTAAGGCATATGGAGACACTCTTGAGTGTGTTTCCTTGACACAATCTGTACTGTGTCACTTAACCCTTTGCATGCTGGGAAATTTGTCGTCTGCTTAAACGTTGTCTGCTGAATTTCTAAAATAAGCATATTCTTCGATTTTTTTTTCAAAGAATACTATCAGAATAGCAAACAGTTTGGATCCAAAGTTTGGTCTAATCTGGATCCAAACTGTTTGCAAAGGCCTTTAAAATTCGGTTCCAGCGCTTAAAGGGTTAAGAGTACATATTGACAATTCTCCCAAAGTTGGAATCGAACCAGGGACCTTCTAATTGCTTGTTGGACACCATATAAACTACACCACCACGACCTTGTACAAGTTTTGCTGATTTTACTGAAAATCAAACAAAGCTTTACAAATCATCCTTCACAAAAGAATTACAAAAACACTAAAAAATCTACTTAAAAGCAAGGAAGCATGATGATAATGATAACATAATCTCTGCTAGACAAATCCAGTGAATACTTTTATGCCAAAACATGTTGATGACCCAAGACAAGGAAATTACCCTTAAGAGTTAACAGGTACAAATAGAATGTTACCTGTATTGTTGTCTGAAGCACCAAACAAAAACAGACATGTTCTCCATTAGAAACAAAAGAAGTTAATTTCCGTGATGTTGATGATAAAACACTGTTTAAACAGTGAAAAATCCAAACCAATAGAAATCCACTGATTTTGAAAGCAATTCTGTTTAAAACCACACAAAATCTGAACAAAACAAAAAGAATGCACAAGACAGTGTCTAACATGAAATCACACCACGTTATTAACGACTGGCAGATAGAAGGGTAAAATAACACTGGTGTTAAATAACATGATATTTGGCTTAGGTGACATTCAACTCTATTGTTTTATGACATGGCAGTAATATAGCTGAGCTGGAATGTGGAGAACAAAAGAACGGGTAATCCCACTGAATGGCGCCCTGATATAAAACAGAACCAATGGTTGGGCAATAGCATGGAAATATATTTCTGAATGAAATATCCGGACAAACAGACTTTTGGCTGTTTTAAATGTCAGCCGATCTGGCTTATCTCTGATATCACATAATTCAACATATATTATATCAGAGAAGGAGTGGCTCAGGTTTATAATAGATTCAAGAAGGAAGTTAAGTCTAGCAAGTGTTTGTCTGAAAGAAGGATGATTGGTGGAAACGTGAACTTCCAGACAATTTATTACTTTAAACTGATGTGACCAGACAAAATATTTTGTACTATGTTATCCTTGACTGCAAGGTCAAAATAAATACATACATCAGTACGAAACATGAGTACATCACAAATTGTGTCCTGCCAATAATCCGTAACCTATTTGCAACTACATCACATGCATAATACATTTAATTTAGTGTTTTTTTTATTTGATAACAAGGAACTAAATAACCGTACCGTCTACAATTCTACATTCGTTACTTCGTTTGCACCTAATTCCAATCAAACTACATCACTTCTGGGAGGGCTGAAATTACCGCAATTGTCACCGAGATATTCCCTGTAGAGCATCACATAGAATAGATTGAAGATTGGATGAATACTAGGACCGGATTAAGTCATTGATTTTCTTCTACTCCATACTTTCTGGTCTTTTAGGCTTTCTAATTAAATGATTCCCGAGAATACTGCAAACAAAGCGGACAACAAAACTTGCATGCAATTGTGTCCCTAACTAAACTTGATTATAATGGTCACGCATTCAAAATATGAATTGTGCAATATTACATTAGATAATTATCTCAATGAAAAGGCAATTTTCCACACATGTACAATTCATAACAAAAATATAACCCCATAATAATATCATTCCATGATCAAATTCAAACATACTTTTTTCATAACACAATCATACTATACATATTCTTCAACTATACACTACATGTAGATTGCAGGTGTAGATTTCCGCAACAGCTGCGTGCAGTTTTGTGATTTGGAATGCTTTTGTGACTTTAAATTGATGTTACAGCAGACATTTTTAGAACACTTCACTTTTTTATATTTTAATAACGTCTCAACAATTGCTAACCCTTTGCATGCTGGGAAATTTGTCGTCTGCTAAAATGTCGTCTGCTGAATTTCTAAAATTAGCATTTTCTTCGATTTTTTTTCTAAGACCACTATCAGAATAGCAAACAGTTTGGATCCTGATGAGACGCCACGTTCTGTGGCGTCTCATCTGGATCCAAACTGTTTGCAAAGGCCTTCAAAATCCGGTTCCAGCGCTCAAAGGGTTAAACCAGGAAATATTGCATGTTCTGAAACCAGTTCATTATCATTGTGACAGGCTCATGCAATCATTTTAAAACAGCACAACAACAGAGTGCGGGGAAATATGAGTCGTGTTCTGAGAAAACTGGGCATAATGCTTGTGCGTTAAGTTTCATCCCAGATTAGCCTGTGCAGTCCGCACAGGCTAATCTGTGACGACATTTTCCGCCTAAACTGGATTTTCGCTAAGAAGAGACCTCATTTAAAGGAAAAAATTCCATAAAAGCAGAAATTGTCGTCCCTGATTAGCCTGTGCGGACTGCACAGGCTAATCTGGGATGACAATTTACGCACAAGCATTATGCCCAGTTTTCTCAGAACGCGACACATTTATGACACTCAACAATTTCACAATCAAATCTCAATAAATAGCAAAATAACAAACTGACATTTGGTCCCTCTTTCTTAGTCATTTTAGCTTCATCCTATACTGCAAAGAATAAAACATGAGACAAACGTCATGGATCATCTACAAACATCATTGCAAACTTTGCCACGTTGAGTGCCAAGTTTTTATCTGATTTTCCAACAACTGCAAAACAACAGAGGGTACAGGGAATACTGCTGTAATCCAACAACATAGGGTACAGAGAATACTGCTGATGATCCGAAAAATTCTGAGACTCTGTAAAATAAGTCTTAATGCATTTGCGTGAAGCGTCATAACAGCTTAGCCTGTGCAGTTTGCACAGGCTAATCAAGGACAACACTTTATGCTTCTATGGTATTTTTTGTTTAAAGTAAGTCTCTACTTAGCAAACATCCAGTTTGGGCGGAAAGTTTAGTCCTTGCAGATTAGCCTGAGTTCACTGTCCAGTCTAATCTTGGATGACACTTTCCACACATACATTAAGCCGAATTTCCAAGAGCACAACCCATATATAAATATATTTATACAGCATTTTAACGAAGCCACCTATCTTAACATCTCAGTATCTCAACCAGTAGCTATTCTTATATCTGAAACATTCCTCAGCAGTGCATTTTGTCAACTTTCACTCCCTGTTGACCCTGTAATGGTGTTAACCCTTTGAGCGCTGGAACCGGATTTTGAAGGCCTTTGCAAACAGTTTGGATCCAGATGAGACGCCACAGAACGTGGCGTCTCATCAGGATCCAAACTGTTTGCTATTCTAATAGTATTCTTTGAAAAAAAATCAAAGAAAATGCTAATTTTAGAAATTTAGCAGACAACATTTTAGCAGACGACAAATTTCCCAGCATGCAAAGGGTTAATTTGTGACAGTTGCATGATAAAAGATGGGTGGAGTGTTTTAGGACTGTTAGTGCCCAGTTGGTAAAAAATATCCAGGTGAGAATATTTATGAACATGATTAATACAGCTTAATCTTGACATTGGAAATGAAAACAATATGTAATTATTAATTGTTAATTCCCTGTAAATTCACCCACCCCACCCCACCCCACATTTCATTTAATATTTAATTAACATTGATTTACTTTTCAATGTAAGGAAATAAATCTGCCAAAAAAAATGGCAGAGAAAATTAAGCCTTGATTGTATCAAAAGCGTCTCGGGCTTGAACAGATAATGAAGAGTCTGTTTCCTGGGAAAAACCAGTGCTTGATGACCTTGGAGATGATTCTGAGAAAACTCTCCTAGTGGGGATTGAGGCCTGGACCTCAAGGTTGCCATGCTGTTTGCAAGGCAAACATCGTATCAATTGCCACCAAGTGTCATTTATTAAATTAAGCCTCGTTCTAGGAAAACAGGGTTTAATGCATGTGCATAAGGTGTCGTCCCATATAAGTCTGGGCAGTCTTTACAGGCTTATGAGTATGAGGGACTACACTTTCCGCCTAGACTGAATTTTCGTAAAGAAGAAACTTCATTTAAACAATTATTTCTTTTTAAGCGCAAAGCCTTTTCCCTGATTAGCCTGTACGGACTACACAGACTAATCTGGGACGATGCTTTACACACATGCATGAAGCCCGTATTCCAAGAGTGAGGCTCACATTTCTCATTAAAACACATAAAGAACAATCAAAGCATCAACTTTCTACTAAACTTAAATTGGTGTTCTAGACCCCACCCTTGACATCTTAAAAAACAAAAACACCTGTTTGCCAAACTAATGAAAACCATCTTAATAGTTCGCTAATGGGAAATCCCTGCTATAGGGAGTTTCCTATTTCATTTTCCCACATGGTTCTGTATCAATAAGCATCTTAAAAGTTGTTTCTTACCACTTTTAAGACCCTAATGAATCCAATTTTTCATGTCCAACCTAAACCTTCTTTTGTTGAAATTCTAAGTGTTCACCGCTGCATTTCAATGCAAAACTATTTATTTGCTTTTGAAACACTTGATCATTTTTGTTTTAATAAATGAGCCTCACTCTGGGAAAATGGAGCTTAATGCATGTGCATAGTAAAGTGTCCTCCCAGAATGTTACCTGTTTTTAAATGTCAGATGATCAGGATATCTCTGATATCCAATGAATTCTAATTATGTTAGATCACAGGAGGAATGGCTCATGCTTATCATTAGATTCAAGAAGGAAGTTTAGTCTAGCAAGTGTTTATTCCAGCCACAACTTTATGCATGTGCCTAAAGTGCCGACTGCACAGGCTAATCTGGGAAGACAATTTACGCACACTATGATGCATTAAACTCCATTTTCCCAGAGTGTAGCTCCTTTGTTTTGATCATGTTTGCTTTTGTTACACTTGATCATGCTTTCTTAATTAAATGATTTATGTGTAATGTCAACTTTTAAATGATTCTAAGCAAAGAATGTTT
This sequence comes from Dreissena rostriformis, assembly GCA_007657795.1. Taxonomy (NCBI): domain Eukaryota; kingdom Metazoa; phylum Mollusca; class Bivalvia; order Myida; family Dreissenidae; genus Dreissena; species Dreissena rostriformis. Next base: position 15,782 of record VMBQ01011249.1, on the reverse strand, counting down.
CATTTGGAAGATTACATTCAAATTTCATATTGAAGTGAGAAAAAACTTGTGTATTATTTGAGTTATATGTACTTATTGCAAGAATAGTGCAAACAAGTTTGTGTTCACCTTTATTCAGCTGGAGAAAGAACCTTGCGATTGAAATTTTATTACACTTTTCTGCCCATCGTGCATTTAATAAATACTTCTCATGTATAAAGTTAAATAGAACTTGAAAACAAAATATTAACCAAAGTATTGTACATTTTTCTAGAGTATGAAGAAAAGCAGAACTTGAAAACAAAACTTTAACAAAAGCAGTCATTTTAGTTAAAACATTAAGTTAAGCTTGATTGCATTGAAAGCCAAGGCTCATTGAAACGCTATAGAGTCAGTGTCCTTGGTAGAACCAGTACTTGTTATCTTTTGGGGAGATCTAAAGAACGCTCCGACAGTGTAGATTTGAGCCCATGACCTCCCGGTAGCTAGGCAGACACCAAACCCACTATGCCAGGGCAACCAAGCAGTTATTTTGACTGAGAGATGTCAGTTTCCGACCCAGACATATTAAATTTCTTTAACCTCATTAAAATCGGATTTCATGGTATGTGCCCTTACCCAGTTTGTTTGAAGCCATGGGTATCATAAATATGATCTCGTGAAGTTTTAATTAATGGTAGAGTTACACAATTTCTTTTTTATTCCTCACCACGTGAAATAGGTCAGCCGTTACCCTTTAATTTTATCACCGCAAAACTTGTATTTAAAAAGACAACATGCATTTTACCGAATTACTCGTATTTCACCAAATGCATTATCGTTACGATCATCAGATAGGAAACTGTTGAGACTTAATAGAAATTGTTGACTGCAAAAGGCACCATGTTTCAGTAAGCATTTTGCATAATAATTTGCATTACTCTCATTGAAAAGCATTTAACCAGAATTCAATACAATAACTTATCTTTATTTTTATTTCACATATATAATGTTTGTAAACCATAGCCAATTAAATTCCAGGGCAAACAATATATCACAGATAAAGATGTATTTTAGGTGGTTGCTTTTAGAAATACCAATGAAGCTGTCCTAGTGCTACATTATAAATTCAAAAATGCAAAAGGCAAAGAAAACAGTTAAGTAAGCTTTCATTAAGCATTTCTTCTGCATTTAACCTTTATATTGCAATATTTGAGAACAACAAAATCATCCACAGTTTTTTTTTCACCATTTTGGGAATGATGCAGGAACCCTTTGGTTTGAGAAAAATTGTGAAATTGGTGTTGATTTTTTATGCTTACAAATACTTCAAATTCAGATTAAGACATAGTGTTTTTAACCCTTTTAGCGCTGGAACCGAATTTTGAAGGCCTTTGCAAACAGTTTGGATACAGATGAGACGCCACATAACGTCTCATCAGGATCCAAACTGTTAGCTATTCTGATAGTATTCTTTGAAAAAAATCCAAGAAAATGCTAATTTTAGAAATTCAGCAGACGACATTTTAGCAGACCACAAATATCCCAGCATTCAAAGGGTTAATAATATACTTACTAAGGTCAACTTATAGATCTGGATAGAGAATTGAACAGAATGTTGCAATTTATTTCAAACTTTCTTTTTGAAAAGCTTTAATTGAGAATTGAATGCTGTCATTTGGGAAAAATATCTACTATTTGCCATTTGAAATGGGTAAGAATGGGCCAAAAACACACTAAATTACCACTTTAATCTATATCCGCCCAAAATACGCCTACCCTTTAACCCATGATGAATCAATACTCTATGTAGGCCACATGCAAGATAATATTCTGTAAACAAATGACTGCGCTATTTCTGTGACAACAAGAGGCCTTTCATTCCAAAACTGGCTGAACAAGCCCTACATGTAATAAATCATCCAAAATGCTTGTGCAGTAACCTTTCGTTTAAAAGTTGTGCAATAAAATCTGCAATATCACTTTATCCACACCTTGTGATTATATATACTGAAACTAAAGTAAATATTCGTAAAATGGAAAGAAAATCACTGTGATGTGGTAATAAAACATATAAGGGTAGGACCCAGTACGTCATACACTGTTATGTCATTGCCTATTTGTTTTTAACGTTATAATCTTTTGCATTTTAATTTCAATACAAATGTCAAAAAACACAAAAAAACTATGCAATGACTAATGGCCCTATTCCACTACGAAAACAAGCCCACGATTCGCTAAGATTTATCACATTTATTGAATCGGGAAGACTCGTAACAGTCTACGATTCAGTTACGACACTTGTACGATTGAGTTACGACGAATCGTAGGATCTCACCGAACGCACCCATGAATTAGGCGCCAATATCTATTGATATTGATCATTCTTTACAATGTGACGTACATTCTTCTGTATGCATGTACATGTGTAAGAAGACCTCCGTTCCTTTTTTGGCGCCAAATAAAAAATGGAAGTTCGACGCAGAGCAGCTGTAGTATTTGCACTAGAGCTTGAACATCAACACCAAGTGTTGATGGCAAGAGGAACAATAAGAAGGAGAAGGCGAGCGGCACCTAGTTGGTGGGTTAGACCATTGCTTACACTGACAAGAAGGCTAGAATATGGACATTATGACCAGCTTATGCAAGAGCTTAGGGTGGAAGACGAAGAGAAGACTTATCTTCCCCCTGCCCTTGCCTTTTCTTGCCATTTTTTATTGTAAGCAAATTACCTGCTATTCATACAAAGCCCTAACAACTGAATGACTGAAAAAACCGAGAAGCTCTGTTTATATACCACATCCATTCTCCAAAAATCGTAACTGTTTCGTAACTAAATCGCGGGAATCTTAGCGGGCTCGCAACTCACTCGGGTCGAACTCGTGAGAGTCTTGACAAAGTCGTAGCTGATTCGTAGACAGATCACGTGATCACCGATTTCCCGATTGAGTTACGAATTACCTACAATTCCATTACGAAGCCCAAGAACGCAGTACGACGCTGTTACGAGTCAACTGCGATTAAATTCAGTCTTTAAGGTCCTGGCCAAATTGTAAACACGTTTAAAATCTTGCCACAATTTTTCAGGAGCTCACGAGTTGCAGGAATCACTTACGACCGGCCCACGACTAGCTACGAATGAGTAAGGACCTTTGCCAATTGAGCTTCGAATGTCCCCGACCTCAAAATATTGGAAATCACAACAAATCGTGGGGAATCGGGCCGTAGTGGAATAGGGCCATAAGACATTACTGTCACAGCCTTCAGGATAAAGCATTAACAAGCAAATTCGTAGAATTGATATCCCCCGCAACATATCTTTTGTTTGAAGATGGGTGCAAATCGGACGGATGAACATACTACAAAACAAAGGGCCATTACTCCGTTATTAACAGATGGTGTACAATGCCATTTGGCGTTCATCATCCTCTTATCCATATATATACTCATGCCAAGTTTCAATGAAATCCGCCCCTAGAGTAAAAAGCATTTTTTCAAGAAACAAAGGGCCATAACTCAGTTATTAACAGATGGTGTACAATGCCATTTGGCGTGCATTATNAAATTCAAAAATGCAAAAGGCAAAGAAAACAATTAAGTAAGTTTTCATAAGCATTTCTTCTGCATTTAACCTTTACCTTGTATATTGCAATATTTGAGAACAACAAAATCATCCACAGTTTTTTTTTTACAATTTTGGGAATGATGCAGGAACCCTTTGGTTTGGGAAAAATTGTGAAATTGGTGTTGGTTTTTTATGCTTACAAATACTTCAAATTCAGATTAAGACGTAGTGTTTTTAATATTATACTTACTAAAGTTCAACTTATAGATCTGGATATATATACATATAGAGAGATGAACAGAATGTTGCAATTTATTTAAAACTTTCTTTTTGAAAAGCTTTAAATGAGAATTGAATGCTGTCATTTGGGAAAAATATCTACTATTTGCCATTTGAAATGGGTAAGAATGGGCCAAAAACACACTAAATTACCACTTTAATCTATATCCGCCCAAAATACGCCTACCCTTTAACCCGTGATGAATCAATACTCTATGTAGGCCACATGCAAGATAATATTCTGTAAACAAATGACTGCGCTTTTTCTGTGACAACAAGAGACCTTTCATTCCAAAACTGCCTGAATAAGCCCTCATGTAATATATCATCCAAAATGCTTGTGCAGTAAGCTTTCGTTTCAAAGTTGTGCAATAAAATCTGCAATATCACTTAATCCACACCTTGTGATACTGAAACTAAAGTTAATATTCATAAAATGGAAAGAAAATCACAGTGATGTGGTAATAAAACATATGTGTCGGGTTCTGAGAAAACTGGGCGTAGTGAATGTGCGTAAAGTGTCGTCCCAGATTAGCCTGTGCAGTCCTGTGCAGGCTAATCAGGGACGACACTTTCCGCTTTTATGACTTTTTTTGTTTAAATGAAGTCTCTTCTTCGCAAAAATCCAATATAGGCGGAAAGTGTCGTCCCTGATTAGCCTGTGCAAACTGCAAAAAAAAAATTATGAAACCTTTTATTGGGAATTTTTAGGTCCCATTTGGGAAAAATATATACTTTTTGCCATTGGGAATGGGGCCGAATATTTTAATGAAAAAAAAAACACTGGTCAATATATATCTAAGAAAGAATTACAATTTAAGATACAAGCTAGATCAGGGATTAACCATCAAGGTATCTACCATACTTTACAGTGTATAGGGCGAAGCCATATAAAATGCACATCTGTTTTTGTAATGCCAAACTGGAGAAAAAACTGTGCGTAATAGTAATACACGGTAGAGTACCGCACTGTAGCCTTGCAGCATAGTTATCTATTTAATTTCGCAAACATCTTAATGGACTTTACATAGTAAATCAAGTAAAACAACCTATAGGAAGTCATTCATCACCCATAGAGTAATGTTCATAATAAAAGTCAAGCCCTAGACCATGATCAAACAGAGGTCATAATTATCGCCAACAAATTGGTTCAACATTTTCCACATAGAAGCACAAGTTTGTATCATGTGACTAATATGACTACAACATTTCAAGCGGGTTGAATGGAAATTATTTCCACCGCCAGTCATGTGTAAGGTTGTACTGCAGATAGCAAAATAATCAATGAATTTGACCTTGAAATTATTCAGACTGTGTGCACGACCATAAATTATTGCCAATCCATGTGCATCATGATCCAGTCGCGTTGAAAATATGCTGGTCAAAGCAAAAAAACGAACAAACAGAAAACCAGATTTGCTTATTAATCTTAAAAACATTCCCGAATTTCTAAATGTGTTTGCTTGCGATACAGTTAAATTCCGTACATAACTGACTCTTATCTCGGACTTGTATATTATGAGGATGTATCACTGATAATGCTGTGTGTGTATGATTCAATCAAAATTTCTTTGAATTTTCCACAATGCGGAACAAACGATGAATATTTTGCTGAATACACCTAGCCCACGGGCACAGTATTAAGTCAATATTCTGCAGTGTTTTTTTTGCATGAAATATTCGGCGTTATTCGGCCCCATTCCCCTCCAGAAAGAGTATATATTTTTCCCCTATTTTGTAAAAAAATCCCCTCTAAAAGTTAAAAAAAAAAAAAAAAATTTTTTTAGAAAGAAGTGTCTAATGATAACTATATCTCGATGATTTTATTTCATAAACAACTAACAAAGTATATGAACATTGAACATGTTATATGTTGATGAAAAAAATAGTTGGAATAATGTTTTTCTCTTTATGTATGGTGAATTATAGTGTTAAAACTTGATTTTGTACTGTTTATTATAATACTTGCAAAGCATTGAAATTTCCCCTTTTTCCCCTTTTACGCGTGAATTTTCCCCCCCTCAGGGGACCCAACCCCTTTCCCCCAAAACTGAAAAAAAACACTGATTCTGATTCAACTTTGAGGTTTTTTTTTTGATGAGTTTGATCATCGTGCTCGATTTGGCTTTCATTTATTTAATGATTTCTTGAGTTTCGAGTCCAACTCAACCCAGAGTTTGAGAATGGATATGTACATATTGATACAGCTGACATTTTAGATTGCTTGTGAGCTGACTGACATTCTCAATACTCTGCAGAGAAGATGCTCAAATCTCATCTTAACCCTTTGAGCGCTGGAACCGGATTTTGAAGGCCTTTGCAAACAGTTTGGATCCAGATGAGACGCCACAGAATGTGGGGTGTCATCAGGATCGAAACTGATTGCTATTCTGATAGTATTCTTTGGAAAAAAATCAAAGAAAATGCTAATTTTAGAAATTCAGCAGACGACATTTTAGCAGGCGACAAATTTCCCAGCATGCAAAGGGTTAAGAGTTGAGGAAATAATTGAGAATGTTAATGATACTTGGCCCAGATGAAACATGTACATTCCACTAACCTATGTGGAAACAAAGAAGTCCAACAGCTGAAGTCTATCAGAAACCAGCAGTTCCACAATCATCCAAATACTGTCACACTTTGCCAACATTTTTTTTATGCATATGTATAAACCAACTTTTTGCCAACTTGTTTCGTGGTCCTGTGGTCTAAACCAGCCATTTCAATTGAAGGAGAAACTTGCTTTTTGATGCAATGCTTTTGAAATTACTGACTTCGAGTATGCATGCATGATTATGTTCACTACCACATAAACATACTTTTATTCTTTGCATGTTTTAGTCAAATATTAATGTTAATTTATATAGTTTTAATTTATTTTAGTTTACTATTTTACACTTTTTCATTTATTCAACGAATGATTTATATGTCTTAATCATAAATACGTTGTTTTATATGTTCATCTTTCAAATGCTTGATTATTGCGATTTTTTTTTTAATTTGTAAAGTGATTGTGATTTTATGCTCTGTATGTGTTTATTATGTTTTCAATGTATTGTAAAACGCCACTGAATATGCACTTGTGTATAGATATAGGCGTTTCATTAAATAAAATACATTTAACACATTTAACATTTAACCGTATTTTTTTTACAATTATTTGTTTAAATTGATTAAAATATCACGACTGGTATATAACATTACTAGTTTTTTTTACTTTATATTTTTAATTATTTATTTTTACTGGGTATGTATACCATGTAACTACCAGTAAACTATAAATAACGCAANTCAGGTTTTATGGCTGTTTGCTGCTCATCAGTATCTTAGGGTTGGAAATGAAGCCTTTAAAACCTGAATTTAGTATTAAGAAAGGTCCTCAATTTTATTTGATTTTCTAAGCGACTTGAAACGTGTCAAAGTGTATTTCTGAGTGGTCAAGGGTTAAACAAAATAATTTGAGACAAAATTTGAATGTTGTAAAATCGTTGCCCTATGGACAAATGTCTTGTTATTGCATAATAAAACGTGTCTGAGATATTGATATCAAGCTCTCAAACCTGAGGCCTTCTTTGGGAAAATTATTTGGTACAGATCAAGTTTTATTATTTGAATATATAATATTCATTGAATATATAAATAATAAATATAATAGTATTTAATTATCAACTATTATTGAGGACTCAGGGGGGCAAAAGGTTAAAAGCTGAGTCATTACTTTTGAAAATTTATCATGTGCTCAAACCCTTCTTTGTAATTTTCTTCAAGAAATAATGTTGCTGTTGATGCTGCTGTTGTTTATGATGATAATTTTGATGTTAATGTCCTGAAGCCTGTGCATATGTGACACATTCTTTCTTGCTTATGTTTGAAATTCCTAGAACGTTAAGAAGACCAAATGGGAAATAGTACACTGGAAAATGGAGAAAGATGGAATGTTGGGGAGACGGTTGTATAACCCTTTGAGCGCTGGAACCGGATTTTGAAGGCCTTTGCAAACAGTTTGGATCCAGATGAGACGCCACAGAACGTGGCGTCTCATCAGGATCCAAACTGTTTGCTATTCTGATAGTATTCTTTGAAAAACAATCGAAGAAAATGCTAATTTTAGAAATTAAGCAGAAAACATTTTAGCAGACGACAAATTTCCCAGCATGCAAAGGGTTAACAAGTGCAGAAAGAGCAAAGATAAAATGTACTTTAAGTGTGTTTAGATCATTCTTTTTCATAACCTCTTCATTATAATAAAGCTCTGAAATGAAATTGTGGGATTTGCATCCAATCAATCAAACAAAGAACTTCATGACCTCACATATATGAGTCTTGTTCTGAGAAAACTGGGCATTATGCATGTGCGTAAAGTGTCGTCCCAGATTAGCCTGTGCAGTCCGCACAGGCTAATCAGGGACGACTCTTTCCGCCTAAATTGGATTTTTGCTAAGAAGAGACTTCATTTTAAACGAAAAATGTCATAAAAACAGAAAGTGTCGTCCCTGATTAGCCTGTGCGGACTGCGACACGTATTATAAACTTCTAAAAATACACACATACACACACAAACTCCTCCCAGTCAAAGTCCACAAGCTTTTACTGTATAATTTCCAACTTGCTCATATAGGTATTATTGTTATGCAAATACAGCATTCTTGCCCATGAACTAGAGTGTACTTGGCATTTTATTATAAAGTGGTATGCAATAAATTGGATCCAAAAGGATTATACGCCCTTAGATAAAAATCTATTCATTCGCAAAACATTTACAAGGTTTCAAGTCCATATGAAGTTATTTATCACCAGGGCTTTTCACCCTTATATAACAGGGGCCGATATTCGGCCCCTTCCCAATTGAAAATAAGGTCATTTTTTCCCAACATTGGCAGAAAAATTTCCCAAATTGTAAAAAAAAAAAAAAAAAAAAATTTACTTAGACATATTGGGCATCTCCCAAATTAAAAGCAGTGAGCTCTAATATGATTAAGAATGCATCACAATGTTTCTTTTAATACTTCTGCACAATGAAAAAGATCCTGTTTCAAAAACTTTTAAAAACCTGGTCTTCCCAAAATGAGCAGTTATCGCGCATGAAATTCCCAATTTGAAAGGCTAAGGCCTCTTCCAAATTTCCTGATGAAAAGCCCTGATCACAATAGATGAGAATGGCTGTATGCAAATTGCCTGTTGAGTCATACATTCTAGCTGGAATCTGTAGCACAATATAAATTTGTATATGTATATACATACATTTATGTGTTGTTTTTCTGTGCAGAACAGAGCAAAATATTCAGCTCAGCAAATTATTGTGCAATCAAGATAAAGGCTCCTAGATTATTAGCTGTGTCATTTATATAGAGCTATAGCCATCTCATTTGAATCACTTTGTCATTCATAGACAAGATTGTTCTGTGTAACATGCATGCACCATTTTATGCTGAGATGGCATCCAGAATTTTTCCATGACTTTTGGTAACTTCTCCGCCATTTCACATTGCACATTTTGAATGAATGCCAGCTATAAACTTCAAAGAGGTTTTGAATGTCTTACCAAAGACACAGATGATCTCACTGAAGTTATATTGTCATTGTCAAGTGTTGTAAAAGTTTGGCAGCTGAACAGCGATTTTGTTAGGATAAAAGTTAATAAAGGTAAGTGTAAAAAGGTAAAAAAGAAAAGAAGATTACCATTATATAAATTATTCTGTAATAAATACTAATTAACACTCCTGCCTTGACAAAATACACAAAAACTCCATTTCAAATTAATAGTAAATAGAAATACATGCATAACCCTTTGAGCGCTGGAACCGGATTTTGAAGGCCTTTGCAAACAGTTTGGATCCAGATGAGACGCCACAGAACGTGGCGTCTCATCAGGATCCAAACTGTTTGCTATTCTGATAGTATTCTTTGAAAAAAAATCAAAGAAAATGCTAATTTTAGAAATTTAGCAGACAACATTTTAGCAGACGACAAATTTCCCAGCATGCAAAGGGTTAA